>JAAMPD010001169.1:0-28640 GCA_025266255.1 Trissolcus basalis | reverse complement strand
TGTTCTATAAGACTGAAATAATTTAACACAGATCTTATATTTATTGTTACATTTGACGTATTAAACGTATCCATACCAACATTCGAAAATACTCAACATGAAGTTCTAAACACTATTCATAAAACTCTATTGATTCTTGTTATAATATTTCATTTTTTGTTAAAAGCTAATAAATCAATAACATCAGACAAGAATATGGTAAACTATGTTTAGTTAGCCCCACCATATATAGTTTTTGTCCTTGTGAGTACCGCTTTATATAATTAATTCTTATCATGAGAATCAGTTCTGTACAATTCTTAAACAATGGCCATTTTAAAATTGTAAAAGAATTTCTATCAATTTTTATAAATTTTCCGTACTGAAATCTTTAATTTCAGGCTTAAACAAATTTATAGTGATGAACCTAAGACCGAATATATTTTAAAGAGAAAAAATATCATATATACTGATGCCTAAAAAAACTTGAAATATTCAAAATGGTATTTTTCTTCATCTGATACTATAGTTACGTTCAAAAATATTGATTATAGAACTCGTAATTGACAAGTAAATATTTGTTTGCATATCATCAACACATAATACCTGTGAAATTTGTGAATCATTTTTCTAATATAGAACTTTATGACTCGAAATAATAGCGTCTTACCAAAAACAATTAGAGCTCTAAATTAAATATTTTTCAACGTAAATGTGGTACTAGGATGAAAATAGATACCATCTTGAATATTTTAAGTACTCTCAAGCATCAGTATATATAATATATTTTCCCTATAAAATATATTCAAATTCAGGTTTATTACTATAAATTCGTTAACAAGTTTGAAGGAACCATAGTTTGAGAATTCTTGGGATCTGATTATCATGATGAGAATTCATCATATATAGCGGTACTTAAGAGGACAAAAGCTATATATGGTGGGGCTTATAGAGCATAGTTCACTATATTCTCGTCTGATGTTATTAATTTTTAAATTTTTTAGAGTTTGAAAAATGATGTCCGAAACTTCATGATAAGTTTACTTGAATGTAACTCCGTATAAATGGATACGTTAAATACGGCGTATGTAAATATAAAAATAAGCCCCGTGTTAAATAAGTCATGTCCCATCAAACATCAGTATATATAATATATTTTTATAGTAAAAATTAGTTCAATACACTTTTTAATCGTGATTGACGTTATTGCTTTAAGATTTAGAGATTTGTTCTTATACAACATTTTTTAGGCTCGATTATTGTTATAAAATATTTTCTGAAAGATACATTATTGCTTTAAGATCTGTAGATTTGTGTACTAACAAAAGTTTGAAGACTAAATCATTTTCATATTATATTTTCTGAAAGATGTTCATGAAAAGTATGTTAGATAATATCTACAAAATGATGCGCAAATTCGACAGGTAATATGTTTAAAATTATATTCGAGAAAATAATTAATTATCAATTTTTGAAAAAAACAAACAAATCTTATCACTTATAATTTTTTGATTTTTTCTTATTGTAAAAACAAGCTTTTGAGAGATGCATACTTTTCATGAACATCTTTTGATAAATTTGATCTATGAATGATTAAGTCTTGAATCTCATGTTAGTACACATATCTTCAAATCTTGAAGCAAAAACGTATCTTTCAAAAAATAATTAATAACAATAAGTGAGCTATAAAAATAATGTATATGAACGAATCTCTGAATCTTAAAGCAATAACGTGAATCACGATTAGAAATTATATTTAACTAATTTTTACGATAAAAATATATTATATATACTGATGTTTGATTAGACAAGACTTATTCGACACGGGGCTTATTTTTATATTTACATACGACGTATTTAACGTATCCATTCATACAAAGTTACATTCAAGTATACTTATCATAAAGTTTCAAACATCATTTTTCAAACTCTAAAAAATTTAAAAATTAATAACATCAGACGAGAATATAGTGAACTATGCTCTATAAGCTCCACCATATATATTTTGTCCTCTTAAGTACCGCTATATATGTTGAATTTTCATCATGAGAATCAGATCCTAAGAATTTTTCAGAATATATCATATAACAATAATTTAGAAAAAAATTTTTTACTGATGTTCAATGGGACATAACTAATTGACACGGTGCTTATTTTGACTGTTACATTTAATGTATTCAACGTTTCCATACATACATGATAACCTTCGAGAATACTTATTATAAAGTTCTTGACATTATTTTTTAAACTCTATTGTTTCTTGTTAGAATAACTCACTTCCTATAAAAGCTCGAAAATTAATAACATTAGAAGAAAATATAGAGAACTATGCTCACTAAGCCCCACCATATATAGTTCTTGTCCTCTTGAATACCGCTATATATGTATAATGAATTCTCATCATGAGAATCAGTTCCTAACAATTCCTAAAATATGGTTCCTTAAAAATCGTTATAAAATTCCTTTCTATTTTGAGACAAGAATCTCGAATTTTAAGCTTAAACAAATTGATAGTAATAAACCTAAATCTAAATATATTTTATAGAAAAAATCTATTATATATACTTTTGCTCAAGAGAACTAAAAATATTTAAGATGCTATCTTTTTTCATCCAACACCATAGTTACGTTCAAGAATATTAATTGTAGAGCTCTAATTGGTTTTGATAAGACGCTATTATTTCGAGTTATAATGTTCTATATTGGAAAAATGATTTAAAAAATGTCACAGGTAATATGTGTTGATGATATGCAAAAAAATATTTACTCATCAATTCCGCAAAAATTACAAAAACAATCAAAAAGCAATTTTTCTGAAAATTTTGAGATTTTTGCGAAGTGTAAACTTTTCTCTGAAAGTGATTGTATCAAAAAAAAATGTTATACTAGGAAAACTACTCGCTTTAAGTTATCGTTTAAGGCTCAGTAATATATATTGTCCAATGAAACAATTCGATTCTAGAAAAATTATAACTTTAAAATTCAAGATACAAGAAAAAATATCTAATATTGCTTGAAAATGTGTTATAATTTTCTGAATTTTTTTTATTTGAATACAAGCTCATGAGAAATACATACTTTTTATAAACATCTTTCAGGAAATATAATATAAGAATGATTTTCTTATAGAGAAGAAGTTTCAAAACTTTTGTTACTACACAAATCTTCGCATCTTTCAGCAAGAACATATCTCTCAGAAAATAATAAATAACAATAATTGAGCCTCAAAAATGTTGTATGTGAACAAATCTCTGAATCTGAAAGTAATTACGTGAATCAGGATTAGAAATCGTATTGAACTAATTTTTACGTTGGAAATATATTATATATACTGATGTTTGATGGGACAAAAATTATTTAACACGGTGCTTATTTGTATTGTTACAATTGACGTATTTAACGTATCCATACATACATGATTACATTCGAGCATACTTATTATAAAAATCTGAACATTATTTTTTAAACTCTTCTGCTTCGTGTTATAATATTTTATTTTCTGTTAAAAGCTTTGAATTTAATAACATCAGGCGATAATATAGTAAACTATGTTTAATAAGCCCCACCATATATAGTTTGTGTTTTTTCAAGACTGCTCTATGCTTTATGATTTCTCATTATAAGAATCAGCTCCATATAGTTCTCAAACAATGGTTACTCCAAAATTGTTTAAAAATTTCTTTTAATTTTGAGGAATTATACGGACCGGAATCTTGAGTTTTAAGCTAAAACAAATTTATAGTGATAAACCTAAATTCAAATACATTTACTTTTATAAAAAAAAATATAATATATACTGAACCTCTAGAGAACTTAAAATATTTCAGATGGTACTTATATTCATCCGATACCATAGTAACATTCAAGAATATTAATCATAGAGCTTCAATCGTTTTTGATAAGACGCCATTATTTCGAGTTATGATGTTTTATATTGATGATATGCGAAAAGATATTTGATTATCAATTTTGCGATAACAACAGAAACACATGAAAAGCAATTTTTCTGAAAATTTTTTATATTTTTGGAAAGTTTGAACTTTAAACATGTTGTCAACAACGTGTTATCATTTTCGGAAATTTTTCACATTTGAATAACAAGGTTTTGAGCAATACAAATACTTTTCTTATATATTGTCAAACATATATTATATTACAATGAGCACGTCTTAAAAATTTTGTATGTAAAAGAATCTTCAAATTTTAGAGCTATATCATATATAAAGGTTATAAATTGTATTGAACTCAATTTCACAGTGAAAATTCATCGTATATACAGATATTCAATGAGACAAGAATCATTCAAGATTGTACATTCAAGAATATTGATTATAGAGCTTCAAACGTTTTTTAAGTCGATATTATTACATTTCAAAATTTTCTATACCAAGAAAATGATGCATAATATTTGACGAGTAATACTTTTTCAATTATATTTGAGAAAATATTCAGGTTTTAAATTTTAATTCTAGTGCCATTCAATATTTTATTACATCGCTGTATTATATTCAATTTCATAACATTATCGCATTGTATATAGATCCTGCAAAAACAACAGAATTATATGAATCAGAATATTTTTTCGGTATTTTGAAAATTATTGTGAAAGTTTTCTGTCTTTTTTTTCATCTCACAACAAAAAAAGTTTTTTTTTGAATTCTTTCTCAGGGTTCTATCTTTGATATTGTCAGATAAAAATATGACAAGTTATTTTTTTTAAAAGTGACCATTTTTCCCGTACTCGGCCAGAGACACTACCGTGTCTCCTGATTGATAATTTCTGTTATCTTGAATACCGCTATTCATTTAAAATTTTAACTATTAATTAGGTAACCTGAACTAATAATTTATAAGTTAAACTTAATTAATTGAGTTAAGATCAATTTATACAATTTCGAACCGATGAACTTCACAACTCATTAAAAAATATCAAATATTCTTGAACTTTTTGACATATTTACGAGAAAATTCTCCAATTCTGATTCGAATAACGATATTTTTGGCTAGACAAATATTTTTTACAGCAAATTCTTAGAAAATATGACATTGAAATTTTTCAGTCTCGAAAATCCTGTATGTAAAAGAGTTTGTTAATCCAAAAGTTAAAACGAATTTGAAATTTTGAAATTGGCTTGAATTAAATTCTATCGTGAAAATATATTATATATACCGGTGCTGAAAAGGACGAAAATTATTTAAGGTGGTGTTTATTTTTATTTAATATCATGACTTTATCAAACGATATCAATATTAGAGCTGTTAACGTTTGTTAGAAACACCATTGTTTTATGAAAACATTTGTATTCGCAAAAAATAAAAAATATTACATAATACATTTATAAGAAAAGGTATACAAATATTTTAGTTTTAAGACAAAATTGTTTCGTCGAATACTTCTCCTATCGTATTGAAAAATAGAATTTTAATCGACAACAAGTTATTTAATATTGCAATTGATTAATTATCATGCGAAAAATCTGAATCACAGACAAAGGAATAATTTTTTGAATTCAGATATTCCTCAGAAATTCCATAAAACAATATATTCATGATTATCGTTCGAGGATGAATAATTGATTTAGTCGAATAAAACTATCGTCAGTAATGTCAGTTCGACAAGCACCACCATGAATAATTTTTGTTCTCTTGATTACCGCAATATATGATGAATTTGATTACATCATCAGTTTGATTCAATACGATTATAAATTGGAATAATGATAACTATAATTTTTAAGATGATTCAAGAATATTGAATAGTATTTAACAATTTGTTTTTATTTTTAGAGATTTTTAGGATTTGAATAACTCGGAAGACAGGGAGAAGATTTGTTTTCTAGGAAGACAAATCAATTTTACAGTTAAATTTAAAAAAATATTACATCAAAATGATTAATTTTTGCAAATTTTGTTTGTAAAAGAATCTATAAATCTATACGATAAAACGAATTTTAAGTTTGAGGTTTGTTTTGAACTAAATTTCATAGTGGAATTATATCACATTTTCGGTGCTAAATGGGATTAAAATATTGATGGTGGTGCATTCGATATTTTCATTTAATACCATAATTACATTTGAAGATGTCGATTTCCTAGCTGTAAATTCAATTTTTCAGATGACATTATTCTATGTTTAAATGTTAGATTCCAAGAAAATAATGTGAACGAATTCACAGGAACAGCATTTTTGAGAATATACGAGAAAATATTTGAGTTTAAAAGGAAAAGTTTTGTGTAATTTCATTTTCTTATCTCATTGTTACAATAAACTGTTTTTGCAATAACAAGTAATCAAGTATTTCAAATGATTAACAATTCTGTAAAAACTTAGTAACTCAGTCACTGTCGAAATAATTTCTTTAAATTCCAAAAATTTACGTGTATAGCTTTCTTTTCAGAATAAAATATTTTGACGAAAAAAACTAGTCTCTTAAAATAACCGTTCATAGCTCAATAATTGATATTGTCAAATGTAAATAAAGTATTTAATGTTCTGTAAGCATCAGCATAAATAAATTTCGTCCTCTTAAGTACGGATATACATAATTAATTTTTTCAAAAAATTAATTGACATACATATTGTGATGATTTGATAATTAACAGCTTCAAAACTGAAAATTCATCAAACGAATATTGCAAGTTGTTGTTCAATAATCTTCCATAATCAAAAAAATGTTTAGATCGAAGTGAATAAGTTGTTTGAGACACGAATTCTTTTATCTAAATTTATTCAATATTGTTGTAAATTATTTGTTAAGAATCAAAGTAGTTTTTTTTCATCAAATATTTTTTATTCTATTAAGCTTTTTATATTCTATAAGTAATAATTATCAATCATTCTTATTCTGAAAATATTCTCATTGATTAATAAATCAGACATTAAGTGCGAAATTATTAGAATTCCTTTTCAATATGCTCAACTGTGATACGGAGTAAGATCAAAGATTATGATTTTCTAAAAAACAAAATTATATTGAAATTCTTTACTCTCTGAAATTCTGTATTTAATTCATTTCAATTGTATGGGAATAAATATTTTTTAGTATAACTTTATCATATAGTAATATATGTTATATATAGTATGCTGGAAATGAAAAATTATTTAAAGTAGTGCTTATTAATAACTAGATACCATCGTTACATTTGCAGCTTTTTTCTAGACTAAAATATCATGTGTCACTTTTTTTACAAAAAACTATCGACTATAATATTGCTTTATCATTGAATTTTTTTTATTACATCGTCAATCAATGTTAACATTAGAATTATTTTTTATTTATTTATTGCATTTCCTACCGGACGTTATTTTAAGAATATTGATCATTGACGTTAAACCTAAAATTATTTTACACTTTGAAGATTATCGAAGTATGTACCTAATACTCAATGTCGATTTGAATTTTCCGCGCTAAAAGAAGATTTGCGCATAGTCGCTGCAACGTGATTGGTCTAACGTATAGTGATACGGAGTCATTGTTAAATTTCCTTCTTTTTTGGCGCAATCTCCGAAGCGAAAACATCATATGCTGAAACAATTATTCTCATTCTGGAATAATTCATCACCTCTCAGGTAAGATGATGATTGCCTTTTCAAAGACAATTATAATATTTGGATTTCAATATTTTTTAACAATTTAACTGATAGATTTATGAAATACATTCAGTAAACATAAAAAATTTCAGCGAAAAAAACCAAAACAATAAAAAAATGTTGCATCATCTTTTATTTCAAAACTTATAACCTCGAAATCTAGCGGAAACTTTTGTTACAATTTTGAAAAACGATTGAATGAAAAGTATTATTCAATTTCAATCAACAAAAGTCTACTCGTCAATTTATATTTCAATAGATATCATATGCTAATTGAATAATGCAAAATTTGATGATTCATTTGACTTTTTTCATTCAATGAATAATTTTACACAGGGAAAACTTTTGCAATGACCCAGCGCTTCGTCGACATCAAAAAGCGAGAAAAAGCTCTTCTTGCTAAAATTGAGAATGATTGCCAGGATGGTTTAGCTGTAAGTGTAATTGATTGTTATAATGAAAAATATTTGTGTTCTACAATTTTATTTTTTTGCTGAGGGTAAAACTAAATTAACTGTTGTAGGATTTTGATATGATACGAAATATTATACTTAAAACAGCAGGAAAATTAAATTGATTAACATTTTGCAATTTAAAAAATAATGTCATTTTTATTAGAACCTAAAAGAAGTATCATTAACCTTTTTGTTTCAAAGTTAACAACGTCCAGAGAAAAGGGCCGTGGTATTATAGCAACTAAATCTTTTGGGAAAGGAGAGTTCGTAACATGCTATGTTGGAGATTTGTTGCAAAAAAAAGAAGCTAAAAAAAGAGAGCAAGAATATGCAAAAGATCCTCTGAAAGGCAGCTTCATGTACTACTTCAAATTTCACGATATTAATTACTGGTAATAACTCTACATAAATTAGTACTAAATTAATTGAATGACAGCTTATATTGTAATATTTGTCCTATTTTCAGTGTTGATGCAACAAGATTCACGAGGCATGTGGGACGGTTAATCAATCACGATATTCCTGGAAATTTGACTCCTACCATTGTTTCTGTCAACGATGAACCTAGATTGGTATTCTTTGCCAAGCGAACAATTTACAAAGGCGATGAACTGAGTTATGACTATGGGGATCATAGTCCTAAAAGCCACGCTCTTTTTCCATGGTTGAAGAAATCAAACGAAAAAGGTTGTCACTCTAAGAATAAGACTTCATATGCAAAACCATTTTTACAACTTATATTTTCTGATTCTATAAAGGTCGGAGCACAAGCCGGAAAACTGCAGCTAATTTAGACACAAACACTGCACTGAATCGTAAATATTTCTTCAATATTTTCTGCGATTAATCATTTCGTGCACTTTTGTTAATTTTCATTTGACTTTTTTAGCTACCGTTCTGCTAGAAAAAATCGATCAAGAAGACGTGCGACTAGTTTCAAGTCATCCGGAAAAACTAGACGAACCGAAACCTGGATGTTCTGGTGCTATACCTCGTACCAATAATGATCTCTCCACTTCCGAAGTTCAAATGAACACTGACAACAAAAAAAGTAATAAGAAAAATAGAAAATAAAAGAAGAAAAATCAAAAAATAAGAATAATAACCAGATGTAGATTGTATCAAGAATGGAATGTATGAATTTCGAATGAATAATTTTTTCTATTCGTAGAGAGAAAAAAGAAAAAGAAAAATCATGGATTTTGGACCGATGAAAGAAATAAAATCATTGAAGAAGCTTTTTTACGTGATACAAATGACGATGGTTTGCCAACTTACGATGAAATACGTGTCTTGCGAAAAGCACATTCTTTTTTACGTGAAAAAACTGAGGCTCAAATCAAATCTCACGTGAGTAACTTGAAGAAAAGAAGAATACAAGAATCGGATGAAAATCGTTTGGAAAAAAAACCGGAACCAAAATCAGAACAAACTAAAAAACAAAATTGGAAAAATCAAAAATTAAAAAATGAAGAACATCAAGGCAGCGATGCTATTCTTTCAGAATCATTAGCACAGGGTAATTTTGATTGATTTGTATATATTTTTCCTTGTCAAATATATTTATGGTATATAATGTAACAATAATAATAATTTGTTAATAAATATATGATTAATCGTTGTATATCGTACAGAATGACATATATCTCATAAATGTAAGAGTGTTTTCACATGCTATATATTGTTTGTTTTACTTGTTTTTGTGTAAGAAATGGTTGAATTTTCTTATTTACAGACAATAGTGAGAATCAGAACATCGAATGTGTGATTAACACGATTTCCGAAGAAAATCAATCTTGCGTGAAAGCAGCATCGATTGAACCAACAATAGTAGATAACACAACTTGTACTCCTGGTCAATGGCTCGAAGAGAAAGTGGAAAAGAAAGATGATTCTGACACGAAAATGAAACATAAACAAAAAATAAAAGTTGAACAAAAGAAAGATCAGAGAATTGAGCCTAGCGAGGCAGTAAGTTGTCGTCGAATTACACCAGTTATTAGGAAAATTGAAGACCATGGTCGTACCTCAGTCATCAGTCAGTCTCAATGTCCGATAAAAGACTCTAGTATTATATCAAACCATGGTATGAATTCATTCTAATAATAAAGTAAAAATTACTGAAACAATGTGTTCATATCTTATCGTTAATATAATTTCAAAGTAATCATAGTTACTTGGCATGAGTAGAAATTTCAGATTTAATAGTAATAAAAATTTCAGACTTGAATGTAACATCTTATTTTTTACAGGTTTTTCACATAAAGGGCAACGTTTTCTGCGAACTTTGGAAGATTCTGGTAACTTAGCTGACTGTTCCAGTGAAATCTCTACAACAGAAAAATGCAAATCTGAATATACAAGCTTAGATGGTTCTTCAAATTTTAATTTAACTTCTGACAATCGAAATGATGTAGCTAAAAATGTTATTGGAAAACCCTTGGACCTTTCTTCCGAAGCTGTGGATGAGAAGTTTGAAAGTATGAACCTTACAAAATCATATATTAATATTTTCTCTCTTGACTTTAAATTCTGATATAATTTCTTCTGTCTTCATGTATTACGATTTTGATATTTTTCAAAATTAAATTTTTATTT
The DNA here is from genome assembly GCA_025266255.1 of Trissolcus basalis. Lineage (NCBI taxonomy): Eukaryota > Metazoa > Arthropoda > Insecta > Hymenoptera > Scelionidae > Trissolcus > Trissolcus basalis. Next base: position 18,017 of record JAAMPD010001169.1, on the reverse strand, counting down.
CATTTAGTTTGTTCAAAATGAGACACTTTATTATTATATTTACAATAAATATTTTGATCACAAATAATTATTTTATTTTAAAATGATAATTATATACTAGTACATTTAATTTTAGACAATAATAAGTTAACGTCAGAAGAAATAGGATCCGAAAATGTTGTGAACAAATCCCAGCTCGTCATGTCTTTGGACAAAAATTTGGAAAAAATATATACGGATTCACAAGAAGGAAATGTTTTCCGATTCCCGATTCCATCGCATAATTCGCTGGACATGCATGGTAAGAATCTCATTAGATTTCTCGAAAAAGGCACAGAGTTCAGTGCATAAAGCCGGGAAAATTATCTTTGCTGTTTCAGAAAAGTCATTTGACATTATTGAATCATTTTAAGCAAATTTTATTATTAATTATCAGAGCAATAATGACATATTTTACTCAACAGCACTCAGTCAGGATTATTTAAGCAAAATAAGTGAAAGCCATAATTCGAGTATGAACCTTGATGTGTCAAGAATTTTACAATCTAATCCAGTTGCAACATCTACACCTGAGCAACAGAAAAGAATCATCGCTCCGCATCAGAACAAAGAAAATGAATCAACTGGTGTTGATTTAGAAACAATCATCTTACAAAACAAACAACCGACAGTTTCAGTGCCATCTAAACCAACAATACAACAGAGCTTTGATAATCATCAAAATGAGATCAAAAAAGTGACATTGTCAGGTAAAAATTATCAAAAATTATTAGAAACGAGTTTCAATGACATATCGTTATCAAAAAATATTGTTACATTTATGTTCTTAGTTATAGAAATTATTGTTAAATATAGATCAGAATTTCATAAGTTGATGCATTTAGACATGAATTCAACTGATTCATCTAATTGTTTTTATCAAGTTCATAAATACCAATGATTATATTTTTAAAATAAATTTATCATTTATTTGATATATAAATTAATTTCCGAGCCATAAAATAATTGAATGATATTTTTTACTATTTGAGAATTGTATTAATATTGATAGAATTAAAAATGTCAAGAAAGCTTAGGAATGATGAATTTAGTAATTTGTTTACAAATACACCTAATCACGTCATTTGATGTGCATTCTTTTTGATTCAATGTTAGTAGTATAGTGTAGTATAATATAAAACATAATTGAAAGGTTTTGAAGTACATCTTATTTATTTATTCTTATAGATATGAATTCAACTGGAACAGATTCTGGACGACATACAAAGAACGAAAATTTGTACGAAGATCATGATTCAGAAAGAAAAAAAACCGGCCAATCGAACAGCTTCGATACAGCATCATCTCCGAACTCGGTTACTATCAATCCTCCTCGCCAGCAACAGAAAAGTAAATATATTGTTTTCAGCATTTTATATTTTTTTATGTTAAAAATTAATTGATTAGCTCATACACAGTCTGTCAATTGTATATAGTTTTAATCTCATCAATTTTGAGAGAGTGTTTTTGATATTTATTGAGTATCATCGAATTACCTAATCTTTTCTCTCGTCATTGATTGTTTCGATATGAATGTAATAAAACAAGTAAATAAAAATTATCTCTCATGTAAATATTTATGAAATGATATTATAACGTTTGTTACAGAACATCAAGATAGAAAAAAGGTAAAGAATGTTGAAACTCAGAATATTCTTACTGAGAAGTCTTCTGATTCGAAATGTCCAGCTTGTGACCGGAACGAGGAATTCCCTAGGACGTGCGAGAATTGCGGACAAGGAATCCATCATTTGGATGGCTGCTCCTTTCCTCTAGATGATAATGAAGAAGAGGGGTATGGACAAAAAAGGATTTGTTCAACCTGCCACTCGAAAGCTCAAAATATGAATTCAGTGCAGACAAATAATGTTCAAACTAAAAGTAAGTGACCGAAAACATTGGTTGAGAAAAAATTTTTTTTCAGAACTAGGTCAGATTTCAAAACTGGATTTCAGAAAATCCATTTTTCAATTACCATTTGCTTGAACTTTTCAGGAAATTAGTTATCTTGAGTCAAAGTGATTAGTTTGTAGTTATTTTCTTGTAGATATAAATATTTATGTTTTCTAAGTAAATGAATCAATCAATTGATAGATTATCTGATTTCTAAGCCATAGAATGATCAAATTATTTTTTGTACCAATTGAAAATTGAATCAATAAAAATGGAATAAAAAATGTTTGAATATTGTAAAAATAATTGATTTTGTAATTAATTCGCAAATGTTCAGATATAATGAGATGAATAAATTGAAAAATTGTTTCTCATAAACATATTCATAAAATGGTATATTAACGTTTGTTACAGAACATCAAAATAGAAAGAAGGAAAAGAATCTTAAAACTCAGATTATTCTTACTGAGAAGTCTTCTGATTCAAAATGTCCAGCTTGTGACCAGAACGAGGAATTCCCTAGGACGTGCGATAATTGCGGACAAGGAATCCATCATTTGGATGGCTGCTCCTTCCCTCTAAACGATAATGAAGACGAGGGGTATGGACAAAAAAGGATATGTTCAACCTGCCACTCAAAAGCTCGAAATATAAATACTATGGAAACAAATAATGTTCAAACCAAAAGTAAGATAGTGATTTGAAAAAAAGTTCCTCAATTAGAAAAAGTTCAATTTTAACACTTAATTCAAAAAAATCTATTTTTCTATTATATTCTGCTTGAAAAATTGTCAAATTTACTAACTTTAAATAAAGTCACTTGAAAATCATCATCATGTTCTACGCATGACATTTTTATTTATTAAATTTTTACATTTTATGAGTTTATTGATTAACGTTTCAATCAAAATTATACACGATTTATACGTCGATTATAAATATACTCGATTCATAAAGCTCAAGTTTGAATAACATTCGATCAAGTTATCGGCTAAACCGTTTATAACGAGAAATATTTTCATATCTCCAATAAAAATTTGACATATAATGATATTCCGAAGTTATGACTAATAAAGAACGATAATAGTTGTATTTGTTCAAAAAAAAGCAAATAAACATTTGAATCAGTTCGAATTTTAATTATTAATTTTGAGAGTTTGAAATTGTATAAGTAAAGAGATTTTGAAAGATTTAAACGTTATTCTGAAATTTAAGCAAAATTGTAAAATAGCTAACATATTAGACATATTTCAGCTGTAGAAATGCAACATAAATTGAACATATATCATAATTAAACATATATATTGCATAAATATATTTTTGTTATGCAACATGCATAGAACTTTTATGTTTTACCTGAAAATATGTTTTTATTTCTAAAATTTACTTTCATTTTTCATAAAAAGATACATGACAAGATCGAATATAGATGACGTTTGATGTACGGTTGTACTAAGAACTATCCTGCTGATTATATGTACCTCACTTTAGTTGGATTATAGGAAGCCACCATAGAATTCAGTTTATGAAATAAATATATATGTGCAATGTATATTCAACATACATGTTAGTATGATTGTAACATTTATCATATTCGAACGAATAGGTCAATATAGTACGAAATATAATTTACTCATGTGCAATTATTTATGCTACGTACTATGCAATATATGTCATATATATATATATTCTATATGTATTTTTCAGAATTGTAATACATACTCAACGTTAGTTCAAAGTGAAGTATCTCTTCTAAAAAAATATTGAATAATATAAAATTGAATAGTTACTTCGCTGCCTCACACTAAGATTTTCCCTTCATTCAATTAACTTAATATACATAAACTTTTTTCAGATAAAACACATGTTGGAGTTCTTGCCAAGAATACACAGGTTCCAGTTTCAAGGAATAACATCAAGACCGATCGTGTTCTTTATAGTCGGAATGCTAAAAAGTCTGCTGAGGTTAATAATGATGAACGCGACTCGAACTGTAGCAGATCTGAGTCTGAGGAGTCAAGAACCTCAGGAAGTGAGTTTGTTCCGGATTCCGACATTGATGAACAAAAAGAAACAAACAGCGATACAGATGAGCAGAAGGATGAGAATTCATTTAATAAAAATGAATCTCTCGTTTTCAAAGATGGAGATGCAGGAATCGACGATGACAAGTTGTTGGTACCGTGTGTTATGATCGTCAATTCTGAAAAAGACCTCGAGCACAAACAAGATTTCTGCAAATTTTGTAAGAAGTTGGTCCAAAAAATCTCACGGCACTTTTTCACAGTGCATAAAAAAGAAGATGCTGTTCGTGCAATTAAAGCAGAAACCAATAAACAAGAACGGAAAAATCTCTTAAGAAAATTGAAAGGAAAGGGAAATTTCCTTCACAATACAAAAAAGGAATTTAACACAGGCAAGCTAATCGTTGCTAGAAGACCTAATTTTGGTCAAAGTAAAAAAGGTATTCATTACATTGCATGCGTTTCCTGTAAACAATTTTTCTCAAAATCGAACGTCAGACATCATGTTGCCCGATGTAACAAAGGCAAGAAATTCAAAGGACGTGAGCACACCATCCAAAGCAAGTCACTTCAGAGTAGATGTCATTCAGTTGCATCAGACGCAGTGAAAACCAAGCTTCTTGCTCCAATGCGAGAAGATGAAATTTATCGTCTTCTCAGATATGATCAATCAATCATCGAATACGCTAATAGACAATGCAAAAAGTACAAAGTAACTCAGTATGACCTGATTCGAGCTCGACTTAGATATTTAGGAAAAATTTTGCAAAACGTGATGTCGAAACATCCTGAAGTGACAGAACTATCCGACGTATTTGATACGAAGTATTATCATGCCGTAACTGAAACCTGTAATGAATTGGCAGGCTATAATGAAACAAAAGAACGATACAGATCTCCATCTGTAGCTTTAACACTTGGAACTCTTCTCAAACACGTCGGGGAAGTTATAAAAACTCGCACTATTATCACAAAAGACGATGAGAAACATCGTGAAGTTATGAGATTCTTAGAAGTCTTCAAATTCGAGTATGCAGTTGATGTGAATAAAATTGCTTTTGAGCAGAGGTGCGAAGAAACAAGGCAAAAGGTTATTGTCTTGCCTTCAGTTCAAGACATAAATAAATTGTGGAACTACGTTGTTGAACACCGTCAAAAAGCTTATAACTCATTGAAAGAGAAGTTTACTTTACGAGTTTGGAAAGAGCTCATGGAATATACTCTTATTGGTATTCAAATTTTTAATCGTCGCCGTCCAGGTGACGTCGAGAAAATTTTTATCAAAGATTTCATGGCTCGTCAGAGCATTGACATGAATGTCGATCCCGAGGCGTATCAACGACTTTCACCAAGAGAGCAGGCGTACGCTACTAAATATGTTCGGTTCGTCACACGTGGAAAACTCAACCGAACTGTTCCAGTAATTCTCCATAATGAAGTTGTCGACTGTTGCTTGGAAATCCTTAAACACCGAAAAGAAGCAGATGTTCCTGAAACTAACAATTTTTTATTCGGCCTACCAAGCAGAGACACTAGTCGACCAAAGTACCTGAGAGCCTGTGGACTTTTGAGAAAATTTGCAGAAAACTGCAAAGCAGATGTACCTCTTTCTTTGCGAAGTACAAAATTACGCAAGCACGTAGCAACAGCGTGCTTGAAGCTTAACTTGAGCGAGCGGTATACAGCTGATTTAGCAAAGTTTATGGGTCATGCAGATGCCATCCATAGAGATCATTATCGAATTTCTGTTGCACATCAAGAAATTTTAGGAATTACAAAATTGCTCGAAACTGCTCAAGGCATAGATGAAGAATCATCTGATGAGGAAGTGGAAACTGAGGAAACTGTGCTAAAAAATTCTGATTTGCCTCGAGTAGAGCCATCGAAAAGTATGTATCATTTTAGTATCAGTATTTTCAATTCTACAATCAAATATAAAACACTCTACTATCTTTAGTATTTGTAGTTTCATGTTTCATTTTACACTAATGTATATACTTATTTTCACAGAAAAATTTCGTGTGTGATAAAACCAATATTAACTTAATAATAATTTTTCAGGGAAACTTTCAGGGAAAAAAGGTGAAAGGAACATGAACAGAAAAAAGTGGACTGAAGAAGAAACATCCGCCTTAGAGGAATCTTTTAGTGATTACATCCACAACAAGTCTGATCAATTGCCTAGCTTTAATGATATACGAGATGCCCGTAAAAAACATACTGTGTTATCTGAAAGATCAGATGCACAAATAAAAGTTCAAGTCAGCAACATGAAAAAGCGGATGCGCTCACGGAATGATGATGAGGAAGCTGACATACGTCATATAAAAAAAAAAAAGTTAATTTTAAATAACAGGTGATGAAACTAATTTTTTCTAGAAAAAATACTCAATTTGTTGTTTGATCTTATTTTTATGATTTTCGTCGATATTATATTCTACAGGCTTGATGTAGCAAATTGAAGTTATAACAAGCAGCTTTGAATTCGTTACTATAAATATAATACAAAACATTTTTTTTTTAATTTACTTTGAAATTTGTTGTTCTCGAATGAAATACTTGTTCTGTATATTTGTATTTTCATTTAAATCAACAGTTCATGTCTTGACCTCAACTAGTCAAGGTTTTGATTACAGGAATTATTGAAATATTATGTTATTCTATCCATTACTTCAGAAAATTCCAGCATGGAGTATATTTGATATATGCAATATAAAATGCTGTTATCTTAAGTTTGAATCATTCAATCGTTATATGATTTGTTTACGTTTATTATAAAAAGTTAATCTTCCTTTCTCTAAGTTGTGATTATTTTTTGTTTTTTACAACATACATTACTCACTCAAGGTCGTTTATTCAGAATGATTGTGTGATAATCGTATATTTAAGATAAATATGTCAAGAATCAGAAGCGACTCAAAGTTATGATGCTAGCGGAAGGAAGTGCTCAGTACGATATGCTGATACATTTAAATTTGTATTCTCTTATTGTTAAAATTTTTCATCGTAGTTGTAATGTTCATTTGAAGTTGATAGGGTACATTTTTTAATGTGAATGTCTCCAAATAATTCAAGAAACAATGTTTGTTATAAAAATTTTCCAATTTATGATTTGATGACTTATTTAGTTAAAAAAGTGTCAACTTTATTCAATTTTGTAAGCGTTCGTATCTGTTCATTTAATTAAATAAATTCTATGTTTAACCTCTGTAATTTTGTTTCGTTTTTTAAATATAATATCACAGCTCTGAAAATATAGAATCTTTTATGCCTAAATAGAGCATTTACTAAGGTAGTTTTCTTGCAAAATATGAAAATATACTTGTAAGACATACACCATTTAGAAAACATTGATTTAATTCATACAGTATACAATATTTTATCTTTACAATGTTTATTTGAATAATCAAATCGAATATCATGAAATTATGATCAATAATTTCGCTTTAAGAAAACTGGTGTTTAAGAAATGTAGGATTGAAAAAAATGTATAACATCATCGATTCACAACAGTATGGACCTTTCGATTACCCAAGATTATCTTTTTTAGTTCAGTTTATTTATACAGATTTATTCATTTATATTATTGTATCAAGTACAGTTGATAATTTTAGATTGACAAATATTTTTAGTAAAAGGTATGATATGAAATATAGTTTGCAATTTCAGAAACATTTTAATATTATTTCTTTTAAACAAAATAGAATTCTTGTCCTTTGAAACAAAATTTCACTTAAAATAATTTTTTTCAAATTTGCAGATCTGTATGGATTTGCAATTGTTTGATAACAGAATATTATATCTAAACATCAAACGATAATATAGCTAGAAAATTGAATAAAAAAGAAATCTTATCGTCATAAAATCAATTTTATCTTTAATCATAAGATAAATGATATTCTATCGAGAAATAGCTTCGTATGTAACTATTGTATACAATGCTCAATAAGCACCATCTCAAATAATTTTCGTCCTTTTAAACATCGCTATATATGATTTATTTCGACCATCGAATCCAGATACTTCCAATTTCGAAACATAGCATTTTACTTCATAGCTTTGGCAATAAAAATCTCTAGCAATACGAAATTGTTGAAACTCATTACAAAACTCGTCGTTTTGTAATGAGTTTCAACTCATTCAAAAACGTGTCGAGAAATAGTTATTCCAATGGAAGAATTTTCACAAATTATAAGAAAATGTTCTAAAATTCACAATTTTGTTGTAAAAATGCAACAGTTTGATGGTAAATAATATATTGTAAATATTATTCAAACATTTAGCAAAAAAATTTGTGAATTAAATAGAAAAGCAATGTTTTGTTCGAAAATTAGCAAACAGTGCCTATTTTTGACTGAAAATAAACTATTTTCTGAAAAAAATACTTAATTCTTCATACAAGCATTAATACAGCTGAACATTTATTAATCCAAATGGGTCTGTTGTATCGAATGCTCGATAAGCACTACCTGAAATAATTTCAGTCTTCTTAAGCAACGCTGTATATATATTTTTACTATAGAAATGTGATACGTTCAATCGAAAAACATTTTATCTAATATAGTTATGAAAATAAATAACTCATTTTAGTATGAAATTGTCTAAAACAAAGAATTTTGTCATAATCGTACATATTAAATACTTAATTATATTAGAGCGTAGCTACTTATAAATTTGAAGTTTATATAAAAAAAACATTGTATTGTTATGCTTTTAGGTTAAATAATCATTCTTAAGACTGAGTTTTATTGAAACTTATTTATTCTCTGGTAATTAATTGTACATTGATCAGCGCAATTAAGTTCGGAACTGAAGAAAAGCGGACGTGTGTACATATTGAAGATTTCAATTATACCAATTTGGCAGATTTCGCGGGTATACTAAATTATTGAATTGATTGCTCAGCAATTAGACCAGATGCGTTTGAGACAAATATCGAGTGTCTTTGACATTTGACATTTTTATGAATTTAAATTAGATATTTATTTATCATAAATAATTAATAATTATGTCAGGGCATAACAGTATAATTATTGCCGATCAGATCTGATTGTTTTAGAAATTAATTGTTCAAAAAGACTCATTTTATTTTCAACTCAAGTTCTTATCGAATTAAAAGATTCCGACAAATTATGACATATTTGTTTTTGATTTTTTGCAGAAATGCTATATTTGATTCAGGAGTAATTAATTTGAGAGTCTAATCAGAAATAAAGCAATAAAATGAGCAAATGAAATGAAAAATTAATTGTCAATTAGAAAATATTGTGCTTTTCGTATCAGATGCTCGATTTGCACCACCTTGAATCATTTTCGTCCTTTCAAGTACCTTAAATATTCGAAAAATAAACATGGGAAACAACGATTTTTGACCCCATATACCATATTTTTGCAAAAAATATAATTGTTTTAAGAAAATCATTATATCGCTCTCAAATTTTCAACTCTAGTAACCACAACTCTAGCAGGACCCTCTTGAATGAATCCCGTCCTTTCGAGCACTGCTTTGTATGATATATTTTGACTGTGAAATAACGTTCCCGCACGGACGAAAAATATATTTTGAAAATATAAACAAAATATATTTTTCGTGTAAAAAATATATTCCGGCAATAAGTTTAATATTCAATTCATATATTTTTTTATAAATTCCATTATATACATTTATAAAATATAAAATAGAATATATTTTGTATATAAAAAATTTATAAAAAGCGGCAAAGTAAAAAAGCTTTTTTAGTAAAAAACAAAGCTTTTTTAGTAAAAAGTATACTAAATTAGAATATGTTTTGGCGGATATATTTTCATCCGTGCGGGTACGTTTAAAAATTGAACCTGTCTTCAGAATGATAGTATTTTGTTGAGAATAAACTAGGATATTTTTCTGAGAAGTTCATGAAAGAATATTGCTACTGAAAATATGAAAGTTTTCATATGTATGAACATTTCATAATTATAGATATTCAAGTGCAATTTTTCCATCGAAAGACAATTAATTTCAATCAAATTCTGATAATTTACAAAATAATAAATCAATGGATTCTTTGTTCGAAATTTGTTTCGTAATCCTAAAAACAGACATAGAAAGTAGAATTGATAATATGAGATTTGTCTATAGTATCTAGTGCTCGATAAGCATCGCTTTGAATTATCTCTGTCTTCTCAAGCACCGTGTATATATTTATTTGCTTCGAAATTAATTCACGTACAATTTCATTTAAACCTTTCTGCTATAGCTTGACGAATACAAGATTCGTTTATATCTAGAATCTATAAATCTAAACTAAACGATATCGCCATAAGATTTTTGCTCGAAAAATAATAAATGATCGAAAAAAATTAAATAGCGTTAATACGATGAAAAACAATAGCCGATGAATAGTATATTATAAACGAAAATGAATCTTATTTGATTATGAAAATAATTTTTATAAAATGCAAATTTTTCTGCACAGATAATACTTATCATTATTCAATTTATTTGAGCAATTTATTTAGAATTTGGCAAACAAATAACAATATTAAACGACCAAAAAATTTTTTTCAATTCTAGGCATATTGCGGAAAAAAATTATTTATGTCTCAATTAAAAATAGTTTGCCTCAACTACTAGCCCTCACGGACGAAAATATGAACGCAAATTTTATAAACAGAATATACAAATTATTGCCGCTTTTAATTCTATAAAATAAAAAATATAAAAAAAATATAATAAGAATATACTGATTATTGCCGTTTTATAAATTTTATATATCTTTTATATTTTTGTAGATATATTTAAATATATTTTCGTCCGTAAGGGAGCCTTTTAAGAGAATCATTTATGTCTCGATGATTGATATCATTTGGTATCATAGTAAACCATAGTATAACTATAGTATCCGATATTCGTTAAGTACCCCGATAAGTACTAAATTAAACAATTTTTGTCCTCTTAAACACCGCTATATGTGATATTTTACGAAGTATAAGATCCAGTCAAGCCTTATTTTAAACAATACTAGATTTCACAGCTTTAATATCACAAAATTTATTTTTAAATGACATCGTCTGAACTGGAATATTTGACAATAACGATTATTGTTCAAGAAATTTAAGAGCATCGCTACTCATAATAAGAGAATATTTACTGAAAAAGTAATCTAAATGGATATCGGCTCAAGTCTAACTTTCATCGAACAAGAGATTTCTAAATCTAAATTAAGATACATTTTTCTAATCTAAAAATTATATATATCATCGTTACGACTAATAAATTCAGCATTACTTTTTTTTGTCTTGAGACATTAATAATCTAAGAAAATTAATTCGAAAGAAAGTAAATTCTATAATGATGGTTGTTTAAATGAGATTTTTCAATCAGAAGACGACTGATTAAAATTAAAATTTGATGATTCACTGAAAAAATTGATCAATTTTGCAGAAAATATTTGTTTTGTCAAGAACACGTCATTTCAAATTAAAAGAAATTTTACAAATCATGACAAATAGTCTTTTAATTTAAAATTTTCATTAAGTAATGCAATTTCAGATTAGTTATTCACTGTAATGATTGATTGACGATTCAGCAAAAATATAAGAGAACAAACTGAAAAATCCATTTTTAGTTTCAAATTTGCATTTTTTCATACTATTAATAGAATTATACATTCTATATAATATTTCAAATCTTGAATTAGCATTATATTTTATAACGATTAGCCTTTTCGAAATAGTATATATAACTTTACGATTAGGACAATTTCATGTAACCATTGATTGTTTGTATTCAATGTTTAATATGCACCACCTCAAATAATGTCTGTCCTCTTAAGCACCACTGTATATTTCAACATTACATTCAAATACGTTTGATATTCAAACTAATTACACTATAAAGCTTGAAGATTTACTAAAAAATAAAAAGAAGAATCAAAGACAACTGATAAATTATTAGATATTGTTATAAATTGCAATTTTCTTGCCGAAATGCTATATTTTTATCAGAATCAGAAGAAATTTATCGTAGACTTTAATTGACAACACAATGAGTGACACAACGAAAAAGATGTACATCAACAAGAGATTCTAAGACAAAACTTCAGTTATATCTCTAATATCTAATTTCATTTGAACACTACTTCAAATAATTTTTGTCTACATAAGCACCACTACATATGATATGTCTTGACTTCAAATATAATTCAGACACAATCTTGAAACATCAAATACAAGACATCCTCAAGAATACAAGATTTAAATTGCAATCAATTCGCAAACTTGTTGTAATGTGGTATAATATACTAATGTTGTCAATATAATCGACTATAGAGCTATAATAAAAGTGATAAGAATGGAAAAAAAGGAAAACATAAATTCAGAAATTAAGATTCGTTTTAATATTTGTTTTTATGTTAAATAGTCAAGAATAAAGAATTCTTAGAGATTGTTCAATTCAGTCAGATACAAATCTGAGACATTTGACATAATAATGGCTGATAAGCACTACCTGCAATGATTTCCTTCTAGGAAGCACCTCCATATATGATAAGTTTTGACCATGAAATTTAATTACATAAAACTGTTCGCCAAGTCTCACTTTATTGCTCCGAAACAATCGAATTTTTTTTTATATGAGATAATGCAAACTAAAATACTTTGAAATGTAAGTTTTTTCTGTTTATATTTTAAAAGCATCACTACTCATGTCTTAAAAGTAATTAAGCAGAAAACCTTTCTATAATTTTAGCGACACAAGTTTATTTCTTTATTTCAAAATTGATAAACTTTGATAGAAATCCAATTCACAAATAAATATTGATCAGTCATTTTTTTCAATACCAGAATTATTTTGTTATCTTTGAAATTTATGAAAATATTTGTTTCATTCAAAAAGTTCATTTTGCCAGAATCATGAGCCTGTGAGGAAAATCATAAATATGACTCCATAATTCTTCAATTCAAGATTTGAATATAATAACTTATGCTCCACTTTATATACTTGATCACTTGATACACTTGACCACAGTTTTATATCATATATTTTGACCTCAGAATCGAATCACATGAATTTCGAATCATTTTATCCGTTATAGCATTCATAATGCTATAAATCGGTTGATATATTGAATCATAGAGACTATTTAAATTATTTTCGTCTGTTCAAGCACCGGTATGTACAATATATTATTTTGACTTGAAAATGTATTGTAATTTTTTCACAATTAAACTTCTAGATTTGAAGATTCCAGTTAGAATTTCTACGACATGATAATTTAAATATAATATTTTTCGAAAATTCTTTCAAAAAAATGTTTCCAACTAGAATAATATATTTTCACTATGAAATGGCTTTTAGATTTGAGCATTTGTTATTATACAGATTTTCATGTAAATCCAATCATAAAACTCGAATTATTTGAGTATTATTGCGAATGTCTACGTCTCCTTGACCAGCGGTGTATAAAATATATAATGACCTTTGAATCGTATAACATACGATTTGAAAACATTTTATTCGTTCCAGTTTGAAAAATGTTCGATTGATTTAAATATAATATCTTTTTTCTTTTGAGTATATTAAACACCAACAGTATCATTGATAATTTTGTGTCAGAAAGGAAAAATTATAAATATGACGGTTCCAATCTCATTTCTCCATTGATTAATTAGAAATGAACAAATTAAATCTAACAACTAATTATTTACAAAAAATTATTCGATTATACGGAAAATATTTGTCTTGTGAAAATACATGATATTTGAAATCGAAAGATTGAAAGACTAGGGAATTGTTTATCGAAAATAACATTTTTTTTATTATGAATAATTGCAGAGGATTTGAATATTTGATTATCGATATGCACCACCTCCAATAATAACAAGTATTGCTCAATATGATATATTTAGATTATAAATTTTAGTCAGAATGATTCTTGAATTGAGTCACAATTTATTATGAAATATGTCTTACTGAAGTCTGTTTAATGTATTATTTGAAGTCGGAAATTTCGAGACTTCTCAAATCATGGCGCCTCATATGAATTGTAACGTGGTCAGTGCTACGGTTAAGACCTTTTAATAATTACCAAAAGAACTAAATTATTTTTGCTGCAAATATTTGTTGAGCGCCAGGTTGCTCAAGGCAACCACTCCCGGTTAACTTAAAGTAGAAAATAAAACAATTAATTTTATCTAAAATTTCATATGTGTGAATTATCACTAGTTTTTATTTTGATGTTGAACATTTTAACAAGTAACGATACAGTCCAAAATATAATGTTTAGATTTCCATGATAAGTATACTTGAATCTAACAATGTATATATGTTTACGATGAATACGTTAAATGAAAAGATAAACAACAGAACCGTGTTAAATTAGTTTTGTCCCATTAAAAATCAGTATATAATTATATTATAAATTTTAATTTTAATTTATCCATTTGAAACATTGTTTTCAAATCAGGAAAATCACTGACATTTATGATACATTTTCGGTATAAATTAGATTAACCTTAAAACTTTTTCAAGCCGGAAATTACAAACCGAAAAATTTCTGACACTTAAAAGAAATTGTTTGACAATTTTTAAGTAAACATTGCTCAAAAATTGTCTAGTACTGAATCTTACGATGGGAATTTATCATATATAGCGGTACTTGAGAGGACAAAAACTATATCTGAACGGGCTCATCGAACAGAATTCACAATATTCTTGTCAGATGTTATTAATTTTCGAGCTTTCAATGTAAAATTAAAATAGACTCATTTTTTTATCTAAACAATTCATTTTGAGACGAAACCTCTTAAGTGTTATTATAAAAATGCTAAAAATTATTCGAATTTTGCAAGAACTTTTTCCATTTGTGATTTTTTTGAGTTTTGCAAAATTAATAATTAACTCTAAGACAAATCACTCGAATTAAAGTTATCTGAATTTTGCAATAACTTCCTGTATCTCTGATTTAATTGTTTTCACAAAATCATTAATCAACTTGAAGATCAATCACTTGTTATTCTATTCAATATAATAGAGCAATAATATCAGAAACGATATGGAACTGAATTTCCTAATAGGAATTCATTCTATATAGCGGTACTTGAAAGGACAAAAACTATAAATGGTGGGGCTTATCGAACATAGTTTAACATATTCTCGTCTTATTTTATCAATTTCCGAGCTTTTGACAGAAACTCAAAAGAGTCTAATTCTTTTATCTTAACAATTCATTTTGAGACTAAACTTCTTCAGTGTCATTATAGAATTAAAAAAAATCATCTGTATTTTGCAATAACTTCCTGTATCTGTGATTTTATCGTTTTCAAGAAATTTATAATCAACTCAAAGATCAATTACTTGTTATTCTATTTATTATGATAGAGCAATAATATCAGAAACTATATAGAACTAAATCTACTGATGGGAATTAATCATATATAGCGGTACTTAAAAGGACAAAATCCATATATGGTAGGGCCTATCGAACATAGATCACCATACTTCTGTCTGATATTCTCGATTTCCAAACTTTTGACGGAAAAATGAAAAAGACTTTTCATTTCATCTCAACACTTTATTGTAAGACAAAACCTTTTTTGTGTAATTATGAAGTTTCAAAAAATTATACGAATTTTCCAAGAACTTTTTCCGTTAGTGATTTTGATGTTTTAGCGAAATTAATAATCAACTCAAAGATTAATTACTAGTCATTCTATTGAATATAATAGAGATATCATATAAGTAACCATATGGAACCGAATCTTCTGATTCAAATTCATCATATACAGCGGTACTTAAAAGGACAAAAACTAAATATGGTGGGGCTTATCGAACATAGTTTAACATATTCTCTTCTGATGTTATCAATTTCCGTGCTTTTGACAGAAACTCAAAAGAGTCTTATTATTTTATCTTAACGATTCATTTTAAGACCAAACTTCTTCAGTGTCATTATAGAATTTAAAGAAATCATCCGTATTTTTCAATAACTTCCTGTATCTGTGATTTATTGTTTCACGAAATTTATAATGAACTCGAAGTTTAATCACGTGTTATTATATTCAATAGAATAGAGCAATAATATCAAAGACTATATGGAACTGGATCTACTGATAGGAATTCATCATATATAGCGGTAGTTAAAAGGACGAAAACTATATATGGTAGGGCCTGTCGAACAAAGTTCACCATATTTTTGTCTAATGTTATCAATTTCTAAACTTTCGGTGGAAAATTAACAGAGACTTTTTTTATTTTATCGATTAATTGTAAGACAAAACCTTTTCTGTGTTATTATAAAGTTTTCAAAAATTATCCGAATTTTGCAAGAACTTTTTCTAAATGTGATTTTGAAGTTTTGACGAAATAAATAATCAACTTAAAGATCAATCACTTGTTATTTAATTCAATATAATAAAGCAATAATATCAGTAAATATATGGAACTGGATCTCCTGATAGGAATTTATTATATATAGCTGTACTTGAAAGGACAAAAACTAAATATGGTGGGGCTTATTGAACATAAATTAACATATTCTCGTCTGATGTTATCAATTTCCGTGCTTTTGACAAAAACTCAAAAGAGTCTTATTCTTTCATCTTAACAAATCATTTTAAGACGAAACTTCTTCAGTGTCACTATGAAATTTAAAAAAATCATCCGTATTTTTCAATAACTTCCTGTATCTGTGATTTATTGTTTTTACGAAATTTATAATGAACTCGAAGTTCAATCAATTGTCATTCTATTCAATAGAATAAAGCAATAATATCAAAATATATATGGAACTGGATCTACTAATGGGAATTCATCATATATAGCGGTAGTTGAAAGGACGAAAACTATATATGGTAGGGCCTATCGAACATAGTTCACCATACTTTTGTCTAATGTTATCAATTTCTAAGCTTTCGGTGGGAAATTAACAGAGACTTTTTTTCATCTCAACGATTCATTGTGAGACCAAACCTTTTTTGTGTTATTATAAGATTTTCAAAAATTATCCGAATTTTGCAAGAATTTTTTCTATTTGTGATTTTGATGTTTTAAAGAAATTAAGAATCATCTCAAAGATCAATTACTCGTTATTCAATTCAATATAATAGAGCAATAATATCCGTAACTATATTGAACCAAATCTTCTAATCGAAATTCATCATATATAGCGGGACTTGAAAGGACAAAAACTAAATACGGTGGGGCTTATCGAACATAGTTTAACATATTCTCTTCTGATGTTATCAATTTCCGTGCTTTAGACAGAAACTTGAAAGAGTCTTATTCTTTTATCTTAACGATTAATTTTAAGACGAAACTTCTTCAGTGTCATTATAGAATTTGAAAAAATCATAAGTATTTTTTAATAACTTACTGTATCTGTGATTTATTGTTTTCACGAAACTTATAATGAACTCGAAGTTCAATGAATTGTTATTCTATTCAATAGAATAGAGCATTAATATCAACAACTATATGGAACTGGATCTACTGATGAGAATTCATCATATATAGCGGTAGTTGAAAGGACGAAAACTATATATGGTAGGGCCTGTCGAACAAAGTTCACCATACTTTTGTCTAATGTTATCAATTTCTAAACTTTCGGTGGGAAATTAACAGAGACTTTTTTTCATTTAACGATTCATTGTGAGACCAAACCTTTTTTGTGTTATTATAAAGTTCTCAAAAATAATTCGAATTTTGCAAGAACTTTTTCTATTTGTGATTTTGATGTTTTGGCGAAATGAATAATCAACTCAAAGATTGATTACTAGTCATTCTATTTAATGAAATAGAGCAATTATATTAGTAACCATATGGAACCGAATCTTCTGATTCAAATTCATCATATACAGCGGTACTTGAAAGGACAAAAACTAAATATGGTGGGGCTTATCGAACATAGTTTAACATAGTCTCTTCTGATGTTATCAATTTCCGTGCTTTTGACAAAAACTCAAAAGAGTCTTATTATTTTATCTTAACGATTCATTTTTAGACGAAACTTCTTCAGTGTCATTATAGAATTTAAAGAAATCATCCGTATTTTTCAATAACTTCCTGTATCTGTGATTTATTGTTTCACGAAATTTATAATGAAC
>JAAMPD010001168.1:83412-96834 GCA_025266255.1 Trissolcus basalis | reverse complement strand
GTATAGAATCAAGTACAAATTAAAAAAATCCGTCTTTTATGCGACTGAGATCGCGTGAAAGATAAAGCACCATCTGTTGGGCGCTCATTGTGACCGAATTACAGACAAAGTAGTACAAATATTTGGACCAGCGATGCCAGAATAGCATGGATGAGTGAAAATATAACTTAAACCTACAGTTTCTGAATTTGTTATCAAAATTTAGACTACTAAAAATATGAATCGGATATTTTTATTGAAAGCATATATTTATACATAAATCATATACGTAATATATGATATTTAGATTATATTATATATCATAATGTAAATGATATTTATGAATTATGGATGAGAAGTAGTTATGTATGGAAAAAATATTTCGTATTATAAAAAAGAAGAATTGAATAAATATTTGAATAGTGAATGTGGCAAGTTCTTAATGTCAGTCAATTAAAATAACTGATGAAAATACGTCCAAGCCTATAAGAAGCAAGAGAAATCGAGTAAATAACACTTTCGCATCGGTACAATCAAATCGTTAACAGGTGAACTTCTAGTGGACGCCTAATGAAGCTTTATAACCGACGATAGAAGAGCACCAAAGTTTGTTTCCAAAAGTCTATTAATAGCTGCAGCAAGCATGCAGCCTATCTCGATTATGCAGGTATTGTTCTGTCGAATTTATATATCGTTCGTGTCTAGCCATAATTCCATCGACAGGGTCGACGAACCAGAATTATTAATCGCAATTCAATTAACCCAACCTGGCATTTATCGGCCCTTTTTTTCCTGCGGCCAACTTTCTACATAACGTTTTATAACAAAGCGCAATGAACAACAAAAAAATGTCTTAACAATAAGCGTGCACATTTCGATCGAATTGATTTCGGTTCATGTGGTGTCACTTGAAACGCCCGCTGACCCGGAACCTAATCAAAACTGAATTCCAGCGGCAGATAAAATTCAACATTTAAAAGTCACCGCCGTTAATAACACGTCAACATTTTTCGAACGCATTTATTTTTAACATACTGATTTCACTTCGCGCGCAAAGTCCCACTTTGAGGTTAGGTCCACCTTGCCTCCCCCTGCTGCAACCTTAATTCTGACTTTTATGCATGTGATTGATTTTAATTGCATTAATTACGGGTCGCTCAAACTCGAACGCAATTTGATTGAACGTTTTGCATGATGTTTTCCATTTTATCACCAGGTTGAATCTCCAGCTGATCGGTTCATTTTTTACGTGATCCCATTGTAGATAATATCAACGAGATTGTGTGCAATTACCGTGCAGAAATCTTATATATGCAGTCATATATGTTCATCAGATATTATATATAAGATTCTTCTCTGCATAATATATTTATGTAATATATATCAACATACGTATGCCACTTATGTGTCGCATTTGTGTTTACCTGTATATAAATAGATATATGATTGTATATACGTAACTTATACGTTTATATATAGGAATAGAAATATGACATAGAAATATGAGTCTTGTATGTATTTTTACTTTTTGAAAATGCATAAATGGACAGTCTTATGTTACATAATACTTATTGTGTTCCATATATGTACAAAAATTCATATTTGCGAACGAAATTTGAACATTCGACCCCAAAGTGATAGCTTGAATCTCTAACCACTACCTAATTGAACGTTTTATAACAAACTGTTCCTTAGTTCTACCTACTCATCATAGATTTTTGTGTTATTTAAACCATAAAAGCGCTACTAACAAAAAATGTATGACTAACAAATCACTGATGACCGATAACGATTAATTAACTACTAATTGGTACTTTTTTATTTCTTTCTTTTGGTGGTTTTTTTTAATTTTAATTCACAGATTCACTTTAGTTTTCATTCATTTAATTTTCATTTTCTTATTTCATATATATGTTATGTTTTATGTAACAAATTGCCATACATAGAAATTACATGTTTTGGTATATACGGTAATTTCGGATGGTTCCAAAGTGTGGCGTAATGATGTACACGGGATAAGTCTGAGCGGTGACCGGCGTTTAAAAAAACGTGCCCGATTTTTCACGGCAGCGATTACAAAACCCACGCTCGAGTCACCGGCCGAGCCAAAACCATGGAGCTAATAAGGTGTATAAGAAGGAGGATGAAATTACAATGTTGGAAGCGCGGAGGAAAAAGAGATTCGGACAACTACGCTCTGTTACGTAAAAGCTATTATAGAATCTATCCAGTATGAGCAATCTCATTGTTCGCCGAGAATCTTCATTTGAATTTCGAAGCTGGAGGCTCCGGTGCGGATACATCTTCCTGTGTACATTTTGCACGTGGCATTTCCTCGTCGTACATGATACCTCAAGAGTGAAGAGTATAACGCCTACCACCGTCTAGATTGAATTGAAAGTTTCTAGATAACGATTTTGTTTATATCCTTTTTTTTTGTTTGCAACTCTTTTTATTTTTTATTTTATTCCTAATTTAATGTCAATCTTTCTGGAAATAAAAACAAATGAAACAAAAAAATTATAAATCAAAGATTGAAAAGTAAAAGAAAAAGTTGAAAGATAAAACAAATAATTACGAATAAGATAAAAAAGTTGAAACCCTCTTAGCCCAATTCTGATGGTCTCCGGTTCAGTTTATTGAGAGTCGTATAAGCCAGGACATAAAAATGTTCATTGCGAATAATTGTCCGGTTAAGAGTTTCGCCGCACTGTTTTTCTCATCTAAAAAACCAAAGCCGTAAATAAAAGTGGCATTTAACCGTCTGACATAATAACGACGTCATTTAATGTCCTTTCGCTGATCTACCCCAGCGGTGAGCCGTGCATAAGAAGTGCAACAATGCACAGAGTGTGTACACAACTTTGAAAAAACACAACAGGCCTCGATTTCACGCGATCGACGCGTTTTTCGAGTCACGACAAACTATCGGTCGTGATACGAATCTTTATTGTATAATAAGCTTATCCAATTGAACCATTTTTGGATTTAGTGTTTCCATTGATTCTTTATTTATTGATCTCTACGGAGATATCCTTCAATTACAGGAACATATTCAAGTACACTATAATTAGGGTGTATTTGGGGCTGATATGTCACACTACCAAAATTATCTTCGCACATCATTTTTAGTCAACAAAGTTTTCTTTTAACCCTTTCAAATTTTAATTCAATTTTTATTTTCATTTATTTTTTGTAAGTAAATATAGTAAACTATAAATTTATTTGAGAGTACCCACAGGGATAAAAATATACATGGAAATATATTTTAAATTTATATTTTTCATATAAATTGAATATATATTATTATATATTATAAATATATATATAAAATATATATTTATTTTATATATCATTTACATAACTTATTGCCGCTTTATAAATAATTTATAAATCATGTATATATGAAATACACACGAATATATTTTAAATATATAAAATATATGTAAAATATATTTCAAATTATATTTTTGTCCGTGTGGGTAGCAATTTCCCCAACTGCCTCTAAATTTTAAAAATGTCTAAATATTTTTTAGATAGACGATTTTGTATAATTTTTTGTTTTTTGTTTTTAAGTAACTGGCCTATCAGAGGAATCGAACGACGAAACAAAGCTGAAACAGGCCTCTTCAGGTTACTGTCCCCTCGTTTCCTCTTCTTCCAACTCGGCATCTCCGTCCCACTCGAGATATTTTTGGCGCCGGCATTCCCGTCGGAAACGCGCTTTGGATTCGTTTTCCGGCGACGCTTTGCTAATCTGGCCAGAGCGAGAGAGCAGATGCACGACCCACCCCGTGAGTCGGCGCGTTTCGCCTTCTCTACTTGTACATCCGCCTCCGCAAACGAGAGCCGAGGCGAGGTCGAACCCTGGGACGAAAGAAAAAAAAGTGCCTTCCTTGTTTAAAAAAAATGGCCAGACGAAGAAACACGTTCCAGCAGCTTTCGTTCGCCATGGGGATATACCCAAGCCCCACAACCAAGGTCAAATATGGACATCAAATGATACCACGCGCGAGTGCTGCCTCTTGATAAATGTACTTCTAATACAGTTGATAAACTGTGCGCCATTTATTATCAGGCAGTCCAAGTACGGAGGATGCAGTCCCTTCGCCAACGCGAGTGTGTTCAATTGAATGAAAAAACATCGAAAAGCAACGCGTGACAAAAAAATTGTTAGAACGTTTCCTGTGGCGAATTAAGCGTGTCTCGGATAAGCCGATCGGGTGCGATATGAACGGGAGTAAATCGTCTGTTTTTTCCTTTTCCGACAAACGGATTCTTTTCCACGAGGTCGTCGACACGAGTAGGCGGATTTAAATACATGGACAGTGTTGAACGGTAGCTGCAAAAATTAATTTCTCTTTGGTAAAAGTTGACTACTTGAGATACTTCGTTCCGGTTTCTTTAATTCGATTCAAAATCGAACGTCATCGCTTTGAGCGTTGGCTCAACGAAATTAATTTGAGAGCTGATTTTGAAAAATGACACGCCACATCTGCGTCGAATAAAAATGAAGGCCACAGAAAAGTCATCGACGTGATTCGCCGCTGGTAGCCGATTTCACAGTGCCTTTGCAATTAATTTCCGAACGCGAAATCATCTGATTCTCTTTCACTCGACATTTAATTAGTCTCATTTTTTTTCATCATTTTTTGTTTAACAACAAACTGAACCTTTTTGCGTATCTGAACACATCCATCTGTTTGATACGAAGCAAATGAAACGAGAGTGAAGAGGAGAGAGGAAGTTCAAAAGAGTGTGCGAAATGCAGATCCAATGTGATATCGGCGGCAGACTAACATTAAGTATCATTATTTATTGATGCACGAATGCTCAGCATAATCAGATTACCTATTTATCTCGGTGACATGCGGTAATCTTGGTCACAACTATGGTCGCAATCATCGGAAGTTGATAAAAATTAATGATATCCGATGTTGCAATAGATTTTAACAACGTTTTCAGAGCATAAACAAAGATTATCACTTTTTCTCAGGCTGTATACTTTTTTTGGTTCTTAGTAGAATTTAAAAAAATCATACTTTGATATCTTTTAATGTTTTTATTTTCAATTTTATACTTGTTCTGATTCCAGTTTTATTTTTAACAACAAAACAAATAAAACGATCAAGTAAATTAGATATTTTTGTTTTGTACACTTATTTTGTTTATATAAATTTTGTAATAATTTCTAGATATCTATGTTTGTATATGATTTTTGTATAAACTTGATACTTATACCACTAGAACTAAAACCAAAACAGACCTACTCACAACAACATATCAAAATATTATAATTTTTGTTTGTTTTTGGTATTTATGAAATATTCAGAAACTGAAACTAAAACAAAAACAATAGTTTCAAATTACATTGTTCTAAGAGATATTTTGTTCATATTATTTTAACTTTCATTTCAAGTTCTATTGTCTCAGTTTATCTAAAATTATCTTAACGTGTATTTCCCTCAAATTCAGCATTACGTTTATGTTTAGATCTGTCTGGCCTTGAGTAAATCAACTGGTACCAAAACAAAAACAATCGTCCTGATTTTTTTCCTTTCAGGAACTGAACTGAAACCAAAACAAAGACAAAGTTTCGCTCTAATTTTCTAAACTTTGTTTTTTTGTTTACTTTTTTCTTTCTCACTTTTGCGACTGTGCTTACGTTTTCCGCGTCGGTTTTTCTTCCGCTGACGTTCATCGACTTTTTCCATTTTTCATGGCTGAAATTCGGTCTAATCAGTAGGCAATCTATTGCATGCAATCATCGCCGCTCGCCAACAACTTCTTTCCGCGTAAGAAGCGGCGTTTTCAAGGGCGCACGGTGTTTTTGCAGCTGGCAAGGTCAGTGCACGCGCGATACAGCCGTCACGCTTGCAGCGCAATCGAATCCATTTATTGATTAACGGCCGGACACGTTGGTCCACGGCAGATGCTCGACCGACGATTTTACGCGTCTGGGATTCCGCGAAACTTCGAGGGGCAGCTTTTTGTTTTGCAGCCACGAATTGCGTAACACGCCGAAAGAAAACCGCCTCGACGGGACGAGGTATCAACTTTCTCGAGATGACAACTGATCTACACAGAAAATTCTTACAATGTTGTCTTTTTTTTTTTTTTTTTTTCACCACCGGGTTGGTTCCCCGGTATGGCGGAGGAATTTTTCGGGCAGTCATTTCTCAATGGAAAAATTAATTGGCCGCCAAATGGCATTCCATAAATCGCAAATCTGTACTTTCTCTGATACGCAGAACATTTCCTCACAAATTTCTTTTTGCGAAAATCAAGATTCATCGAATAGAAAAAAAAACAAACAAACAAACAAATGGATGACTTTTACTTTTGTTGATTCCAATTTTCCGATCACGCAAAGCGAAATATTGCACCGTACCAATTACACACGGGGCAATTCAAAAGTTGGAGATCGCCATACGCGATACGCCAAACTCTCTACTGGTTTAAACTTGAAAAGGGTTAATCATGGCCGGGGCACGTTTTGGCGCTTTATTTGGTCGATGGCCGACGGCTTTCGAACGCGCGCGGTTTAGGCGCGCACGCTTTTTCCGGGTTCGTTATAGAGCACCGTGCGATTTCACCGCAAGGAAGAAGAAATTCGTGGCGAGTGAACTCGCTCGACCTCGAGCGACCGACTTCAACGACCGCGCGCGACAACGTTGACGTGCCAGAGACATATAAGTAACGCGCTGCTCACGTGCACAAATATCAAACCACGCGTGGACATGCGCTCGTAACATCACCTCACTCGATCGCTCGCATAACTCGCGTACGTTAAACTTTTCCAGTCCCCGGTCAAGTACAAACGTTTACAAACTTCCGTACTTAAATTTGTACTCATTCATTTGTTTATATACAATTGTTATGCATTTTTTCTTTTTTCCCATCATATACCGAATGGAGGGACAACATTTTTAGACCGGTTGATCGGTAGGGCGTATGAGCAGTCAGTTCAAAAGCCGAGTCACTCCCGAAAAACCCCAAACCATTTGCACAAAGTATATGATTTGTGACGAGTAATAAACTATATTTGTAACCGGTTAGAAAGGAAAAGATTATTTCAACCCGATTATTCCAACTACACTTTTTAAAAATGCAAGTTATACTATGCTAGTTTTAGAATTTCCGATAAAACTTTTTGTTTCCTTCAAATTGTTCATGTTTTTATAACGTTTTCAACTCTTTTACTCTTGTTCCTCAGGTTTGGTTAGTGTAAATTTGAAACAAATTTTGTTCATTTTATATAAACAAACTTTCCAATTTTAAATACTTTTTTATAAAAATTTCCATCTTTTTATGACATCAGGTACTGAAACTAGTACAAAAACAAAAATAATTGCTCCAATTTTGATGTACTACATACAAGATGTTTTGATCTTTTCTGTTCTTCAAAACCAAAATAAAAAAAAAACAAATGATTTAATATTTGTAAACTTATATTTTATTTAGCAGAACCGTCCATACTTTGTTTCACGTTGTTCATGTTTATATATACTTTTTCTAATGTACACAGATTATGTATATATATTTTGTTTATTTTTCATTCATTAAGCAGAATTCGATCATTTGGCAGACGTCGAAGGAAGCGANAGGGGGGGAGATAACGAATGAAAAAAATAATTTACCAGGCAACAAGGAATAAATTAGAATTCAATAGATAATGCGACCTGTTGGTATTTGCATTTACAACAATCGCAGAAATGTTATTCTACAAATGCCCAGCGTGATTGCGCCTAAGTGATATGCCGTGTTGATAAATTGTAAGAGCGGCCCGATCCCGATGGGCCGATAAGCCCCCGCTTTGTTATTGCATGTTCGATTGGAAAAACAAAAGTGCACGCTGTCGATTTTTGCAGGTTGATGTGCTTCTGGTAGCTCTCGTTTAAGTAAAACTGATAACGAGTTTCATGGGCGAAATTATGATTGACACCCAATAGCGCCATCTGTCCGGCCACTTTAACTCCTTATCGCCGACCCAAACACTCTGCTCTATATCAATACGATTTCTAAATACAGATCTCGGACACTTCTGCTTTTTTTTATGATAGTTCAATACACTTCAAGATATAAAACAGGAGGTACTTTCGTCACTTTAAACTTTTGGTTTAGTTTATGTACCACAATTATGAGAGCGGAAAGAATATCAGTGTACTTATTTTAACATAGTTTACTATCTACCGGACTCAGTTTTCCTTTCTATTTGCAAATACAAATAGTATTATTTTCCCAGCCTCCTCAATCTGGGAGATCAAATTTTAGATTTCGTACGGTATGCAATCTGCAATTTTCTTCGATAAATTTGCGCACTTTTTCAAGTTGGAAAAGGTAAAGAAAACTGAATGAAAATGAACATTGGGGTGTATGCAAAAGAAACGGTGAGAAAGTTGGGCAAAAGGAGTCTAAAGGTGGAGGAGTGTTAACAAATCCGTACAATTGTTTTACATAATGCCGAGAGAAACCAGGAGCGAGATTGGATTTAGAAAAAGCTCGTGAATAGAGCGCGGCGGCGGCGTGAATTGCGAAAACGTCAATCGGCATATAAATTTAGAAACACAAGTAAGAATTCATTCTCTCATAAAGTGGCCGGCCAGAATTAGCGCGACGCAAGAAATGCCGCGCGCACAACCGCGAGGATAAAACTGGCGCTATTCGGAGCGCAAGCACGGAGAACAATTGGCTATCTCCATCGGAATGGTCCATCCAAGAAGCTCACGTGACGATATAAATTGGAGCCGGCGGAAAAGAAGAGAAGATGAAAGGATAAAAAACTGGTGTCTATAGTCGGCGAGGAAAACACACTTGATGGCTAATTTTTGTCGATTGTGCAACACGTGGGAACAATGCATA
Organism: Trissolcus basalis; assembly: GCA_025266255.1. Classification (NCBI taxonomy): domain Eukaryota; kingdom Metazoa; phylum Arthropoda; class Insecta; order Hymenoptera; family Scelionidae; genus Trissolcus; species Trissolcus basalis. Next base: position 87,993 of record JAAMPD010001168.1, on the reverse strand, counting down.
ATTGTTTATTGACGCCCACTTGGGTACGTGTCTTCCGCATCCTAAATGCGCGACGCCGACGCACTTTGGGGAACGGGGGAAGAGGGGGCAGTTCGCCCTTGGGACCCGTCGACCAATCGGGGACCTTCGTACCTTGTGTTTTGCTGCTTGTGAGCTGCTTAAATCTTCTTAAGACACAAACATGATTGCGAAGCACGTCTCGAAGCACTCTCGAGAGTTCGGCTGGTTCCTAAATAGACGAAAGTGCGCGTCCCCAATTCACGCCAACATTCTCGACGGACTCGACGAGTTCGGCATCGGCGAGCGGTTCGCTCTAACTCGGAGCGCGCGTTTTAGATCCAGCGACTGCCGTGGAGCGGCAAACTCTGCGGCCACCGTCGAGCCGGCTAGAGGCCGCTCGCAATAGAACGCCGCCGAGCCGACCGATCACGTACGAGCCCGAACGCCTTCGGCTGCACAAAACTAAGCCCGCCGAGAGACCAGCCTGTTGCCCCTCCGAGGAGGATATTATCCTCGCGACCATCCGATGCTATAAATTCGTACTACAACCGGCCATTTTTTGTCTTACTCAGACCAGTTAGAGCTACTAACCCGGACTTTTTCTTTTTTTTCTCTCTCTCTCTCTACCGAGTTGCTGCCGCTCGCTTCGCAGGACGGAAGGTATTTTTAGTACGATTCTTCCTGTGGGTGGATGAGATTCAGTTAGGTTTTTCAATATCCTTCGTTATTTTATTTCATACTAAAAACAATTACGCTCTTCAACTAAAACTTTTCCATGAATATTATATCTTCTATATGTTTCAATTTATAATTGTGTTTTAGTACTTTTTTAATACCTTTTGTAATTTCTAAGTATTTTTGTTTTTTCATTCACATTTTTCTCTTTTTGTCAACAAATTGTGTACTTTATAATCAAAACTTAATTTTATATCGTACAACCCGAAAATCTGCTCTTTTTTGAAGTTCCCTAATTCCAAAAATATGATAATATCAAACGTCAAGAATTGCAAACAAAAAATGAGTCATTTAAATCTATTTTTCAAATCACTCAAATGATTTAATGAAGAAAAATGTTCAATGACTATGTATAGAAATTGTGTGCTTAAGATGAGGTTCTTATCCACTGCGCGAAAATCCACAGAAGACTAAAATCATATCCAAAAGAATTCTAAATGAACTTATTAATTAATCAGTTGATCTTGCTGAAATATGAAAATGAAAATAAGCCCTCGTCATGCTAAAACGAAGCAATGACATAATGTGATTCGTTGAAGCTTCAGATGGTACATTAGGCTTGATTATTTTTTCAGAGAAAATGTTTTCAATGATAACTATCGTTTAATTGATCACGAACTATATGTTTACGTTACAATGAATAACATCTCCACTTTATTTTGAAATATCATAAAAAATCAAAATAACATTCATTATTATGATAATAAAAATAAATTATATAACTTAAAATAATATTATAATAAAATAATTTGTACAATTCATGATGAACTTTCAGTGGTTGGAACTGAGGAAATAAATTTTACAATCATGACATTTCCTTCTCAAATTTTTTGAACATTGAAAATTCAAGAATTTCAGTTTCATGTTTTTTTACACGGCATCTCTGATCTAATTTTTTTTTATCTTCAACCTTGTGTATAAAAAAAGTTACTTTCATTCTGACCTTTTGAGCCAAATGTGTGGCATGTGTGCAAAATAATAATTTTTGTTTCAATTCAGGTTCTTGTCTCTCCGAAGTTTTTTTAAACTCGGTGTAAAATTTTTGCACTTTTTACAGTGTGGGCCCGTCTAAGGAACATGCAATTTCTAATTACCATAACTATGCAAAATATGCCCGGACTCGAACGCCAAACAATATAATACTCGACCCAACAATTATTACATAATTGGCTTCTTCCTACCCGGTCGATTCATTCAAAATGATCGGCGTACAAACAAAAGCACGCATTCTTTTAACAACCCGATGACAAAATTTAAATAGTTAGAGAGCATTATGATGAAATAATTATTTGGATGAAAATGATGTATCGTTATTAGATCTTCAACAGAGGAAACGATTAGAGACATTGTCATCAAGATACGACAATCTTTGATTGGGAAATGAAATGCCGCTGATGAAAGACTGGTTTGGATGTTTTGAAATAACTTGTCGACGTCTGACGAGTTGGCTGATTCATCTGATATTTTATTTACATTTTCAGTCGTGTAATTGAAAAAAAAAAAACATAAAAGGAAGAAATGCAGAGAAAATAAAAAGAATTAAAAAGAAAGAGAAAAGGCAAATAAAACGAAGTAAAAAACATTGAAACAAAAAAAAGGAAAAAGTAATTGACCATGGCTATTTTTATTTCTCTTACATTTACATATTCCGAAATGAAATCTATACTTTGGTGTAATACCGAGGGTACGTTTTTTTTAGCACCCGAGACATATGGCCGCACGAGATGCCATGTGCCATACGCAAGAAAATACTTCAACTTTGAAGAAACATCTTGACACCCGATACCACGACGAACTTTCGAAACAAAAAGACAAATAGCCGATGTAATTCTCGCGTGAAGACAAAGCACCGATTCAACTTGGAAATTGTTATGAATCGCTGTCGAATGCAAGCGAGGGTGGTGTTGTGCTCAATGGTATCTGACAAAAAAAGTCAATTGAACTCAATGCGTAAAACATGGAAACAGCGATACCATCTTGTCTGCTCAACTTTTAGTGATTAATGATTAAGTAAAGCTAGTCGTGTCTGGGATCCACTTGAAATTGCACAGGAAACATTGTTTTTTTTTTTTCCTTTTTTTCCTAACTGCCCAGAAGAATAGGACGTCAAGGTGCTCTGTGATTGATGTTTCCTAGAGTAAATGCATCATGATTTGTATATGAAGTCTGAAAAGAAAATCTGAAAAGGCTTTAGTCATAACGGCAAACCTTAATTGCGTTTCAAAGATGCGGCTAAAAGCAAAGCTTGAGATCATCATTTTTAGCCGGTTTTCGATTTAATCTGTGTCAAAACAATTTTCATTGAATGAACAAACAGTAGAAAATCGTGGCCTCGACACGTCCGCAAATGTTGATTTCAAAATAATGATCTACCACATCCCAATGGAAATGATTGAAATTTGAGTGCAGAAGCATTTTTTGCCACTTGCGATTGATACTTTAATGAGACATTCGTAGGGTTGACTCGCGATAAACAACCGATTAGAAAACTGAAGAATGGAGCAATAAAGTAAACATCAACCGGATATCAAACTAATCCCACAACTCAGCGGCATAATGGCACGATAATTCAAAGTTTCGTTTGCTGCAGCGAACGGGACACGTTATTGTTGATAAACAACTTTCATTTTAGGAAATATTAACCGTTTGCCCAAACGGCCAATATATATCAAACGCGTATAATTCGATTGGAAGCGAGAAATGGGAATTTCGCGTACTCCACCGAGGTAATAGCGTTTATTAAAAGATAATGCCAGCTGAATCATGAACCGGACTCAAGAAAGTTATAACGACCGTGTCAGTGTTTGATAAGATAGTCGGCGAAAATCCCTCGACAGAGGAAGAAAAGAAAAGTCGCGGTGCCAATTGGGTTGTGAGATTGTTACGCAACCGCTGCTTTTCGAACCATCCAATAAGGCGAAGTAAAAAACCGTTTCTTTAACGAAGAAATACACTGATGTAACAACTTGAATGTACAAACAAATTGTGGATAAACGCAATAAATTTAGATTCGAAAATGCGTATTGAAAGCAAATTCTGAATTGTGGAATTATAAATGGAAATGTGTGAAACATTAAATGTTAAAAGAGCAAAGTATTTACAATTTTCGTTCCTTTAAAATAATTTTTTACATGAAAAAAAAAAACATAACACGGAATGAAAATTGATACTTTTTTGGTAATACAAACAAATGAATCAAGTAAGTTATTTCTTAGAGTGAACATCACAAAGAAATTTGTTTGGAAATTGGTCTGATGAGCAACAGATGAGGGCATTTTTGACTCACCATGTGTGCCACAGCCCTCTCCTCCAGCTCAGTCCGGGTCCAGTCGACGTGCAAACTCAACGGCTGAAGACGAGCCTCCATCTCTCGCAGCCACTTTCTCAAGCATTTGACTTCGTGTTCAAAATCTGAAGGTAAAATGAAAATAGATTTTAAAAATTTTATTCAATGTTAATGATTCGAAGTGGTAAATAAAGTTCGGTTGCTTCTTTGAAAAGATAAACTGGTACAACATTAAATTGCTGCACACACAAATGATACTAAATGACAAACAAAATAAAAAATTAAAAACATTATTTCATTTCATAATAAAATATACGTGTGATGTTCATTTAATAAATTAATTGTTTCTTGATGTCAATATTGATAATTCCGTGTGATACCAAGTTTTTTTGGTTTACACACTGGAAGGACATACACGTTATCTTGACCCAAAATAAGAGTTTAATCACTAATAATTTTCATTTTAGTAAAACTACTATTATTATATATTTATGAACAAAATATTTATTATTTTAAATTATATTATTTTTGAACAAATTTTAATAATCAACAAGTTATAC
>JAAMPD010001168.1:28719-83395 GCA_025266255.1 Trissolcus basalis | reverse complement strand
GGTTAATGTACGGACACGACTGAGTCGTGCGACTTTTGTCATGTGCCGCGAACGATTCAAACTCGCGCCAGACAGTTGCGAATCGTATCTGCGCAACAGCCAGTCGTGCGCCGAAAAACATTTTTTTTGAGACACGACTGACTGTTGTGCAGACACGAATTATTGGTGTATACATTTCTCAGTGTAGAATTCATAATTAAATTGTTTGTTTAAAAATGATTTCACTTTCATTCATTTATTACGTATAAAGTACTTTTTCATTCATAACACTCTCGCTCGACTTTTTAATTGCTGAAATTTTTATTCTTATCAATTATATAAGATTGTATATATGAATTCCATTTAATCGATTTATTAAATTTATGTCATATATTATAGCATTCGTTCGCAATTATAACTTAAAATTTCAAATTGTTATTAAAACTATTAAAACATCAAACGAAATATGATGTAAGGCAAAAAAAATGCAGACAAGTTTTTAGCTAATTTTGTAGCTCAAAGGCAGATACATGTAATTCGATTTACTAAAATTAGAGCGATTGCGTACTCTTATCAAACGAGTGTTCAAAACTTGTTCAATTTTATTTTTTAAGTTTAAGACGACTTATATAAAAAAGAAATTGTAAAATATTTTACACAAATCTTGCGATTTTTTTCATGCTTCTGTTTTAATCTCTTCTTTATCTCTGATTTTATAGCTATATTATTTATGAATATAAAATAGCTTACTTATTCAATTGTTCTTGTATACTATTTTTTTTCTATATTTCTATTTTTTTTTTTTTAACTTTCTATATCAAATTTGTTAAAATTTTGCTACTAACCATTTACAGTTTCTATTTGCCACTTTTAACTAAATTTGTAATATGTTGTGAAAAAGTTTTTACTTTAAATGAACAATTTATTAAGCATTCAAAAATCAATTCCAAATTTTTCATAACAATTATGACAAATTAATTTGAAGATAAGTTTCCACCAACTATGTAAAAGATTTAATATTTAACAAATTGTTTTTACTGTTACTCAGAAATTTAAAGAATTTAATTTTTCAAATGGAATGGATCTGCAAATTTTTATACTTAGCAAATTTTTTGCACATAAGTAAAAAATATTTAAAAAGTGGATCTCGACTTCTTTACTAATCAATCCATTCATCTTCCATCTTCCAAAATGAAAAAATTTATCATACTTCTGACGTTGTGCCCCGTCCAACAACTTCATGCATTATCGTTACTTTTTGACAGGTCGGTTGTTCATGTTCTCGATTTGAAATTCGATTCGAAAATTTTAAATGTTTAACGACATTTGACAGAAATTTTGATATTTGACGTGAGCTCGCTGTAGAAAATCCGTCAGATAATCAACATTTTTGTTGTTTTGATTTTTAACGTCATTAAAATTTAAAAATTTAATAGAGAGCCATAACTAGGAATATGAAAAAGAACTTAACTATCATCAACAATATAAACAAGTTGTCTCATTTTGCATGAAGTGAATATAAAGAAATAATAGTAATTGTTAAAAACAATGTTTGATGTGTCATTATACAATAATTGAATGTTTAAAGATTATGAAAACCTAATTTGCTACCATGTTTTCTTTTTCATCACGCTTTTCTTGTTTTGATGAGACAATTTTCGTTCTTGGACATTCATTGATATAATTACTCTATCCATCTTTACTTTCTAGCCAATTTTTGATTATTTATTTCTTTTCAAATGTATTTATATTTATATCTTTACTTATTATAATAGTAAGTAATTGAATACGTTGAATTAAAATCAAATTAATCAAATAGATATTCTGCATAATGTTGATTAAAATATTAAATGCTGATTTAATATCACATCGAACAGATCATTTTGTGTTTTTTTATTTTTAATTTTGTGCATTTGGTTTTTACCTGCAGAAACATCTTGCTGGTCGGTTTCAGGTCCAGACACTGGTGGTGCCATTATTTGTTCGACTAATTCCCATTTCGCGTTTAGGTGATCAACGCGCCATGCAACTTCATCCTTTAACTCCGGGGCACGAGACAGCAGTTTTTCAGCCTGCTCATTGAACAATCTTTTTCTATACGCCTTGCGTCGCAGTTCTTCCATGTGAGTCTGCAATTTAAAATTATACGTAATTGCGGTGAGCTGATCTTTCAGGAAGACTTTTTTTACTTCATAATTATACAATTACGAGCTTTAAAATTCTAAAACTGTACAGCTCTTCAAACAACTTCTTACAGTTGGGCTTTTAATAAACTACAGTTACTTTTTATCTTTATCAGTAGAGAAAAAAAATCAATAGAAAAAACTTGTCACTTTAATTTTATCTTGTATCAAATATGTAGCTTTATCAGTTACAAACAAACATCATTTGCTAAATCAAATAGGTGAATCACCTATGAAACTCAAACAGTACTTTAAAGTGAATGAAATTTGCATGCGGATGCCAATTGCAATAATTTGTTTGGCTCAAATTGATTTTCACTCTAGCTTTAACAGACGACTAGAGATACTAACTGCGCGAAGGTTCTTGTCGTGTAAGTTTTCTTCTTTGGAGTAAACCAGTTCTTGTAAGTCTCTAAGCCATGAGTAAAGTTCGTGAAATTGACAGTTCAGTTCTTTCAAGCCCCAAGAAAGTGTAGACACGTCGTTCTCATCCCATGTCAATTCCGGATTCGCTTCCTGCAAACAAAACGGTCGGTATTTTCACTGATAAACACTGTTAGCTCCTATCGAAATATGCTTTCACTTAATCATTTTTTTTTATAATCTTTCACGTCACATTTGATTTCATATGCAAATATTGCTCATTCAAAACTCATTTGCAGGTGACAAAAGTGACATCCAGCGGTGCGAAAATCTGATTGAATAGATATCAGAGCAAATAGAAAGGTGTTATTTCCAACTTGAAATCTCTTTGAAATTCAAAAGAAAAGAAAAATGTTCTAGATTTTTGTTTAAAATTATCATTCTACCAGTGTTTTGAAAACAGGTTTTTTTTCTTTCATACCTTGCAACTATCGATTAAATTATTGTCCATAATATAATCATAATTGGAGCGTATTGCTGCCCAAAAGTCATCCTTGCTGTCTTCTTGACTGGAGAAGACACGCTGATTCTCTTGCATCTCTGGTTCTTTCCTGTAAAAAAAATATAAATCAGTTAACTCGTTCTGGTTCATGAAATATTCTAGAAAATTTATAAATATATATATTTTATATATTATTATATATAATACATTGAAACTTTATGTATACATTTTAAATACAATTTTTTACAAACCTAATCAATTCATATAATATTGTTTTATAAAATGATTTTTCCTTAAAAATATGAAAAGAAAAATTTATAATCATTCCCTTGTTTGGTATTAAATTTTCTAATATATTATATTTTCAATGCAAATTATCAGATTCATTGCAAAAAGCGTCTCATGTGGGTTTTGAATCAAATTAGAAACCTCCAGTAAGAGAGAATAGCAGAGACAAAAAGAGCATGTCGTGAGATTTACTAGAATATGGAATGTTGACGCCTGCTTGAGGATGTGCGTTTTAAATTTAGATTAAAGCCAAGTCTCTAAAAGCAAGTAATGCAAAAGTGGTTATAAAACGTAGAAATTGCTAATGAGTTAAAGTCGAATCGCCGATAAAAAGTTTAAGAACTTCAAAAGTCAAAGTTTCGTATTTAAAAATATAATTCATCTTTTGTCACTTTGAAGTTTCGGAATTTTTGCGCGAGCTTTAGTTTTTGATTTGGCGTCTAACTATAACTCTTTCATGCCCAGGTGGACTCTGTTGAAGTCATTATTTGCGGTGCTAAATATCTTCTATTTTTTTTATCATTTTATTGATTCGAAAATAACACACTCAAGTCGAACAAGATTACGTTTTCCTTTTGCCAATCAAAGTTTATAAATTCTTTCGAATGTCGAGTCATCAAATAGATATTCAACTTTTTTTTCTCTGCATATTTGAATAAACATTTAGAAGAAAAATTGTCTGTTAAAATGTGAAAGAAAATGTTGATTATTATCTGAGGGATTTGTAATAAGCAATTTATGTTAATGAATTATTTTGTGTAAAATATTTTATGTAAAATGCAGTTTACCTTTTCTTAGTTAGGCTATTATAGGGTCTTTCAACTCTTACTTTCGCTTGCTTTGAACCCTCTACATGTTCATTAGAGGGATGCAGCGAAGATAACGAGAAACTCATCTTCATCTTGGCAATCTAAAACAAAACAATAAACTTTATAAAATGTATATATTTTCATGAGTTCAAAGAAAACATTTCGCTTGAACATAAAAGGAAAAATTAGAATAACAGAAATAATGATACCTTTTAAAATAAAAATTTAGGAAGCAAGTTTGGACTGCGAGACAGACAAACTGATACTGAAATTAATGAACCATCCGAGTTCGACAATTCAGGTCATTAAAACTTGATAAATAGAAAAAGTATTTATAATTGTAAAATTTTAATTTCACAGAAATAAAAAATGAAAATGGAATTTCTGTCCGATTCAAATTATACGTAATAATTAAACAAATGTTAATGACAATGAAAAATTGGATAAAAAGTTTTGTTCTTGACTAATAAGAACGCGTCACTGATGATTTATTTTTCACAAAAATTAACATTCCAGAACTTGCTTCATAAATTTAAAGTTGAATATTTATGTTAAGAAAAATTAAGGATCATCATTAATCACTCATTTGCGTGCAGCAAGAATATTTTCATAGGAAATGCAGCGGGACAACTTTCAATGATTCACTACCATTTTTCAAGTTGGTACAAACTCAATCACAAACTTCAAGGATTAATATCTATCAACTATATAAAAAAATATAATGTGCTGCAAAAATCGATTCAAAATTCGATACGATTTTTCATGGCAAAAAATGGAGTTTTATAGATATTCAAATGCAGGAATTAAATACTCTATGTCGTGATTACTGTCATCGTAATAGCTGTTTAAGATGCGTAACAATAATATTAATACGTGCACGTTGTCTCAAATGAGTGATGGATAAAAATTGTAATCATTATAATTATCACATAACATTCAATATAATGTTGATCCGATTGAATTACAAACACTTCTACTGTGACATTTTAATATTCTTTCTCATTTACTTATGCTCAAATTTCATCTTCATAACAAAATTTAAGACAACAAAATTGACTTCAATTCAAAAGAAACAATTTTTTACACTGTAAAAAGTCTTTTGTAATTATTTAAATTTTATAACAAACGAGATGTATTGAGAAAGTCAAGTTATTATTTATTATTAATTTTAATAATCCGTAATTTTTATAAACAATCATTTTTTCAATAAAAGTTGAGAATTAATTATGAGGCCGGTTCAGATTAATTAGCGAAAATGTGATCATGGCTATGAGTGAAGGTACGGAATTATTGAACAACTTTATTAATTTGTTTTAAGAGGAAAATTAATGTTATGTTTTTAAGAAAACAGATTTGAACTTTTTGCTTTTAACGAAAAACTGAGTTGTAAGATTGAATTCAAGTGAATTAGAAGTTTCGGTATTGATCCAGTATCGATGGCAAATGAACCTTTTATTGACTCAATGAGTCACTCTTTTATGGGGAAACCGGACTCTAACTAATTCTTCATGAATTTTTTCTTGTCCATCCAATTTTTCACCCAAAATAATATTACATATATTTTTTTAGAACTTTCGTTTTCAAGCTTTTTTTATATTTAATTTTATTTATTCATTTATTATTATTATTTTTTTTTTTTTTTCAAATAAATTATATCAATTTTTTTAACTGTTTCAAATCGTTTATCTTCAATTATGAAATAACGAATGCTACTAGGACAACATTAAAAACATACTTTTTTTCAAATTAATAAGCCATTATTTCACAAATTAAACTGTTAAATCTATGATTTACAGAGAAAAAATATTACCTCATCTGACAACTGACATTACAACCTGTGACAAAGGATTTTGTTGTGAATTTAGTTATGTTACATGGCCATGAAGAAAATTATAGAAAAATGAGCGTCTACAAAAATATGATTACACATTGATTAAATAAACTTATTATTTTATGTAACGAAACTGATCTTGTAAGCAAAATATTTTCTCATGGACAATTTTTTTCAACTAACAAATTATTTCTCCAACTCTCAACTTTTTAAGTTTTCGTTATTTAACGAATCTCATTTTTTAAATTTCATATTTACCAAATTTTCTTTTCAAAACTGCATTATTTTCTCAACTTCAAAATTTTACAATTTCTTTATAATTTTCTTTTTCATAATCTTTCGAATTTTTATTTGCATTTTTTTGAGTTCCATATTTTCAACTTCACATTTGACAAACTTCATTTACACACTCTATTATCAACTCTAATGGAAAAAACACGCCTCCTGTTGTTTGTACTTTGTCATCTCCAAAAACCGCAACGAAAATCCTTCATCACTCGCGAATCCTCGTTGTCAGTTTTGCGCAAATGTCATTATGTTAATTGTCATTCTAATGGCATTGCAAGTACCTGTGCGATGTTCCAACTCAAGCCTCAAATATGCATAGTGGTAGTATAATCCCAGTAACTCGTTTGACAATGCGATACATTACGTAAACTTATGATCTTCCGTGTCAAAATCCTCGAGCTGAAAAAGAAAGAAAAGAACGTCTCTTACAATCAGCGCCACTCTATAAATTATTTGTCGTTAAAACCCCCGGCTCATCTATTAGCTGCGGTATTGCATTGACCTTTGCCCCGCACGACATCGAACCTCAAATTATGACCAACTTGCCCGACCATAAACACTCGTAAATAAATAATTGACACCAATGAATAAAAAAAATTTTAAATTACATCATCGAGGTTTAAGCCCAATGTGGTACTCAAAACATTGCTAATTGACAGCCAATTGAATTCATTCGATCCGTCACGCATGATACAATTAAATTCAGTTACGCAATTTTTATCCTCGGCATTCTACTTGTCGATAGTAAACAAAAAATCAACGAAATGTCGCTAGCTTTAATTGCCAAGCAAAAAAACCTGATTAAACAAAAACAAAAGAGAAAAAAACAAAAAAAAAAACAAGAGAAAAACAAAAATACAAAAATGTGACGAAAAAAACAAATGAAGAATGTGGACAGTGATGAAAGGAGGGGAAAAATCCGTGGTTGAAATTGCAAAACCTTTCACTGGTAAACTAATTACGGGCGGAAACCGTAGCGGATCCACACACAGGCCTTTCCAAAAAGAAACCGCACGGCTTGGAAAAATAAAATTGTGGCGCGTCTTAATTAACCCCTTACGGTTGATTAAATGGAATCGGCACGATTTAGAATGAGCAATTGGTCGGAACACTGATCTCGTCGCACGTCAAAGGCCACAATGCACAGGGAGCACACACGCGTTTTGTTTTTTTCGAACAAAAGCAAAGCGATCGGACAAAAACAAACGAAGGCTGGTCGGGATCGGATGGCGATTGATGACAAACCCGTCGACCGCGACGCGGGATAAATAAACAATCGAGACGAGGCGAGACGTTTTGCTGGTTGACGCGCGGCGCGAGCTCCATTGGCTCCATTTTGGAGAGCACCAGAGTTGGGGGCCGAGTTTAGCCGGCCGCTATTTCGGCCAGGCGGGAATTCGCGAGCATCTTTTCGTCGCCACTTACTATTATTAGCGAAGCCCTGAGCCGCGTCGTCGTGGCCGATCATCGTCTCGCGCGAGACGCGCGACACAGACCTAACCTCAAAAGCGCACGGGGACAATCGGGCCGCACACACTGGCGCGCGTTCTCGCACTCTTTTCAGCACTGCTCGAACGTGGCGCGAGTCGGTCGCGACCCACACCCACGTTCCCGCGGAACTTGCGAAAACACCGCGTTCGAACACATCTTGTCGATTACATTCGGGAGCCAGTTTGACGCTTGAACGGGCGCGGACCAATGGCCGCGTAGAGTGCGTCACCGCGAGCGCCACGTTCGAAAGTTGCGCCAACCATTCATCCCGCCGCCGAGGGCCGAGGGCACCGTCTTCCTCTGGTGTTCGGTTTCTATTGTTTTTCCTCTCGGTAACACACCGTCACGCTCACGATCGCCACATCAAAAACAACCACCAAAATGTCAGAGAACAATATTTTCTTCGTCTGTCGCTGTTGATTATGCAACCCGTGTTTATTTACTAATCCCAGGCAATCAAATTTGAAAGTTTTTACGTAAATGTCAATTTCGGAGGAATGCCTTCAATTGATGGCTTTGATTTCTCCCAATTCGTGGGAGACTCGTGGGGAAAAGTTTTCTTCTGGTCTTTTTTTTTTCAATTTTTTGTTCTCCTTTGTTTTTCTACAATTTTCTTTTTGTTTATGTCACTTGACGCTGCTAAGAACTCGCAGCGTTTACCTTAATTTGTAAATTTGTATTGACGACCTTAAATCGATTCATTGTAAACCGCTTAAGAAACTTGGATCGTTTGTTTACATCCAATAAAAAAAAAATATAAACATTCGTTCTGCAATAAATAATTCTCGTTATTTATTGTTGTTTTTATTGACCTTCTTAGTGTTGCAAAGGTCACATGAAACTCTATCCTAAACATCCTTCTCGTCGAGCTTCTCACTAATGAACTCGTTTTTCATTGTTTACATTTCATTCTTGCTTATTACTTTTTCTTTATTTTTTACATTTGTTTTATTCTTATTATTATTGCCCTTCGTGATGCTGTAGGTCACCTGAAAATTAATTGATTACATTTTTTCAAACAATAAATCAATTTGTCTTTAATTGTTGACATTTCTCTATTGTTTGACTTGTTCAGTTGTTTATATTTAGTCTTTTTAGTATCATTGTTGCCCTTCAAGGTGTTATAGGTCACCTGAAGATCAATTTTATTGTTTTTATACACTTTTCTTATTTATACGAATCTCGATTTTTATTTAAAATTTGTTCAAATGACTGTTGAAGATGATAGATTTAAATAAAATTGTTCACTCTTCTTTTGATTAATTTTTTTATCTTTGTACATCCTTTGTTGTTATTTATGTTTAATTAAGTTGTGTTTCATCTAAAATTAAATTGGTTATATCTTTCTGACCAATAAAGACATTAATTTATCAATCGGTTATTCAAAATTGGTTATATTATTTCTTAATTTCATTATTATCACCTTTCATCATGACAAAATGAAAATATTTAAATCTTAAAAAAAAAAAATTAAACTCTTTCACAAATTATTGGCTGTCAAATTGAGAAAATCTCGTGAGAAATTGTGACGCGCAGTTTTTGAAAAAAAAAACATAGTAAAAAGTTGGGCGCACAATAAAACAGCTAATTTATACGTTTCACGTGAAATCTGATTGAATGACATATTAGGAAGTGAAAAATTAAAAGTGTGAATAGAATTCTTTTCTGTTCGCTGGCCAAATTGGGGCTGAATGAATAAATGATTAAACGTTCTCACGTCCCGGGACGTGTTAATCATTGAGGTGTATTAACATGCTCAGATGATGGTGCTAAATTTTTCGAAGATCGAGAGAGGATGAAAGTCGGCGGACGGTGTGCGTGTCGCGCACGCATACACGCCACCTGTAAACGTCAAACGCGTCGAGAAAAGACGAACAAGACTGCCAACATAACGGTAACGTAAGACAACTTGTGAGCGAGAGAGCCATTGAAACCATTAAAAAACAACAAACACACGAGCGGAATATTGTTTGTACGGAATTGTATTTTAATTGATGGTATTAAGACTGTTCCGAATACCTAGCTGCGAATTTAAATTTGCTTGTGCGTAAACTTGACTGGTAACCGACGGCTTTCGTGATGGATACTCCAGGTACAATCTCAATTCGATGATAGATTGTAGGTTAATTTGTAACAGTAAACACAAACTTGTAATCATGATTGGTACTACATCAATAGCTGTCAAAAGCAATCACATTTAACGTCCAACTTTTTTCCAAACAATTTTTTCACAATATGGACAGTCAAATTTCTATACAAACGTAATATTTTTCAATTAAATTCACTCATTTTTTACTATATTTTCTTTTTACGTCTACTTACATTATGAAATACCCTCAAATAAAGAACACTCAAATGTTTATAAACAAACATTTTGTTTGCAATGACAATTGACATACAGAAAGTTTTTAGACAAATCCGAAACATCTTATCTACCAACATTTCGATTTTTTTTTCAACATTTTTCGATTTTTCAAAATACTAAAACCTGTATTAAGAAAACAAATATTATTCAAATTTTCTCGAACGATCTATTAGTACGGCAAAAAAGTAAAAGAATTATATTTTTTATGCAAGTAAAATTGTAAAATTTCAGCGAGTCAATATTAAATGTAAAGTGAGTAAATTTTACTTGCAAATTATAATGTAGGAAAAATAGACCTAAAAGCGTTGATAGTAAATTCACCTAGCGCTGCAGGTCGAGCGGAAATTTTACTTCTGGCGCACTGGAAAATCCCTTGCGTCATACAGAATTTTTACGTCCAGTCAAGGAAAAATCATTTATATCTTTTGCAAAATAACATTTTAATAAATTTAAACAATTTGAAGTCACTTATGTGTTTAACTTATAAGTGAAATTCTCATATACAAATTTTCTCACACCATTGTTAACAATATATTAACAATATATATTCAAAACTATTTATATATAACCAATACATATAGTTCATATATAACAAGTATTTATTTATATAATATATATATATGTGGATAATGTATGATCTTTTTATTGAAATATTTTAAGTTTATTTGTTTTGAAATAATTGAAAAAAATATTTTTCACTTTCAGATATTTTTATAAAGCAGGAGCAATCGGAGTTTAGTTTTGACTCGATAGTCTTAGGGATCAATGAATCATTACAGATGCACGAGGAAAAAATTTCTCGCCAATTGGAAAATTGTCAAAGCAACGTAAAGTATATGTTAGAACTGCAGGAACACCGAAGTAAAACGCGACATGAAGAAATTTTACATTGTTTGCAGTAAGAAAGAGTTTGTGTTCAATAAATGAAATTTTGCAATTAAGTTTCCAAGACTCAAAAGCTGTTCAAACTTGAGAGTTTGTTGGATGTAAAATTGAAATTGAAAAGTTTAATTTGATTGATGACATTTAATTTTTTTTTCAGACAAATACAATCTGTTCTTCAGCAACGGCTTGGGCATCAGTTCTACAGACCAGATGAAGTTCGTCATGCGAATGAATGTGAAAAGAGCGAAAAAAATGATCCGAAAAATAATCTTGTAAGTTTTATGTAGTTGTAATGTTTGGTGTAATTGTGTAATGGAAATATGTTATTTTAGTATACTGAAAATATTGCATCTAAAAGCAAATATTAAAAGAAAATGTAAATAAAATATAAAGTGATCGAAGTTTTATTTTGAATTTTTAATTAATTTTGCAGGCAACAAAAATATTCAAAGTTTGGACGGCAGACCGTACGAAGAAAGTATTTGTTACAGTGAACAGAAACAGTTACAACATCCACAGTCAACTTTTGTCGAAAGGTAACAAACCTGTTCAAATACAACAACGAAAGACAAGATTGAACAATCACAAAACTTGAATGTAAAAATACATACTCGAATTGACTTTTAAAAGTATCAAATGTTAAGACTAGAATGTTATTACTCAAAAATTGGCAAATTTCAGCTTCTGAAAAACTGAACATTTATGGCCACCATATCGTAACCGAGGATGATGGAACTGTGATCTCAGATAACGAAACAGTCCTGGCACTCAAGCAGCAAACGCTGATCCTTTTGCGAGAAAACGAATCCTGGACGCCGGCGTCGCAAGATGCTCTAACGACGCAGTCAAATGAGAATCACCAAGTTGTAGACGTGTTTCCTTCGACGTCACTGAGGTTTCCAAATTCGCAACTTCAAGATCGACTGGCCGATGTGGATGTTGTGAATTTCGACTTCAATCAAGACTCCACGTGGGTGAACTTCGAAGTGAAATGGGATCTCATTCCCAGGATAGCCCGGGAATCATTCGAAAGGGGAGAAAAAGACGGTGGTCACATGCGTACTTTAGTTCAAGCTGTAGTCCAACAGATGAGAGAGATAAGGACCCGAATTCCTCTCAGGGGGTTCAAATTCGTCGCTGAAAAAATTGCCAACAAGTATCCGAGAACGTTCAAGGATATCGATACGGAAGGTGTATTGATAGGGGACGGATACCACTCGCTGACCTCAAAACTAGAGGACAGAAATGCGTACCTTAACCGGCCGTCTAAAAGTGGCTGTTCCGATGGGCCGACGAGTAGAAAAAGAAGACACTTCAAAGCAGGATGCTCCAATTGGATCCCATCTTTACCGCCTGACGTTTCTAATTCACTCAAAGATGAACTCAACGGCTATGTAAATAAGGAAGTTAATGAACAATTTTACTCTCTTTTAAGCGACACTTATGTACAAATCAGAGCTTTCCTTGGGAGAGATGAAGTTCCTACCGTTGACGACATCTTAAACGAGTGGCCCATCCTGCTCAAGCCGGAAACTATAGCTTGGCACTTTCAGTTTCTTACAAACAAGAGTCTCAGTGACTTGAGTAAAAACCTGTGCAATAAGACGGAACAAATTTTGAATTATGGGTTGAAAAAACACTTCCAGGCAAAAATCACAAAAGATATGCCAGCTCATATGCAGGCGCTGGAATACATGTCACACAATTTTAATGAAAATTTGGGCTTGTTCATCAAAACTTTTGGAGTAAGTTTTTCTTCAATGAAAGAAAATTTTATTACTCTTTTACAATGGATAATTAATAACTTGTGAATGTATTTTTTTCACTTCAGATTGAGAACTTGGATGAAGAAAGCATGTCGCCATTCGTTTTAGAATATGGTGAGGGTCAGATTAATATTATTAGTATCAAAAAGACAAACTTTTCTCTTGTGGATTTTTAACTTTTGACATGGCTTGTACAACAATTTACAATTAAAATGATTTTTGGAAATAAAAAATTGTTAAAGGGAATTTTAAAAGATTTTATAAACATAGCATGATAAATATTAATGAATAAAACGTTCGGATCTGAAGGGCCTTCAGAAAATTTTATGATTCTAATTTTTTAGGGAAATCTGTTATACATTTTGTAAATTTTGAAGTGAAAACAGAATTTTTTTAAAAGTTATAATACAGTATACTCAGAGAAAAATTGAATTTCCTAAAAACAGTTGTATTATAGTATCTATTAAATATTGTTAAAAAATGTAATTCTTTTTTTTCAGCTGATCCTGATTCTAAAAAAGAGTACACGATATATTATGAAAGAAAACCCGTGATTACGTGTAGAGACGCGCTTCAGGCAGTTGAACTAGGGTTTGCTTTGTATGTCATTTTTAATTTGCCATACCCAAAGGACATAAGTGCAACTATGGAACTGATAGAACGTTACTTTTACAAGATACATCCAAACGATGGCAGCAGAATTGTCAAGTCCAGGATAATGAAAAGGAAGGTTATCAATTTCATGGTCAAATTGTCAAGTTTATAACTGCCTAAAATATACTTGAAAAGTATGAATGTTTGGAAAAAGAAATCGAAAATGTAAATAAGTATTCTATGTTGAAACTCAAATTTTGTAATTGAATTTTAGTACTGCATTGTGATATGAGCAGTATTCGTTTGTTAAAAAAAATTTTGATTTCAAGTTTACGAAAGATTTTTAATTAAAAAAAACTCTTGATATCATTATCAATTATTTATTGGGTCTTAGATTGTTTCATAATCTGAAATTGCAAAAGACGCGATTAACTGTTAATTATTTATTTAAGGCATCGTTCCATGTACAAATCAAGCCCAATAAATGTTTTCAAATATGCAATTCTTTTATTTTCAAATATAAAAAACATTATAAATAAGGTATATTTACAAATCAATACTAAATGAAATGTTAGGTTGTTGGGTCAGTTAAGCAACATTGTTATTAGAAACAAAGTTCCTGATGTTATTTGCAAGCCTGATACTATTTGAAGACACAATAACGCACCTGAAAAGATAAAGTAGAATTAAGAAAAAATAATAAAAATTTTAAAAATGAAAGATAACATGATATAAGTTTGTAAAGTTAAAAAGAGTTGAACTAGAGAAAATCATAAACAAAATAATTACTTGAAATTGCGATGTAGGATGTAATAGCGCTGCTAACAACTACAGAAATAATAATTTGCGTTCGAATGCTAATTTTTTTTGAGCTCCATAATAACTGCGTTGCATTCTCCTGACCGGCAAATATATAACCAAAACTGAATCCGTTCAACAGATTCAAAATCAACATCAAAGCAAAATTATCCACGCTGGAAAACACTAAAACAAATCAACATCAAATTGAAATATTTCAGATTAAATAACCAGCATGTGAAATTGTTACAAAATCATTATCTCATGCGGTCACCCAAAAATATCAGTCCATTGAAAAGTGTTGCCACTCCGAAACTCAGATTTCTGAACTTCTTACTGCGATCGTTGCAGTGGCAAACGATAATGGCAACCAAACAGCCACATCCTGCAAATACTAACAGTGCGGCGGCATTGTAGAGAGATGCCAATGGTAACTTTTTGACTATTGCCAAAGCCGGCAGAAATACCCAAAGTAAGAGCTGGCTAGATTTAACCCCGATTAATAGCAACAGTCCTATCCAACTTTTAGGACTGGAAAAAAAGTTCAACTCATTTTGCCAAGGACTTGGTCGGATTATTGGTCGCATTGGCTTGATGAAGAGGTTATCGTCCTCGTCCCCGTCATCGTACGCGTAAATTGGATGGTCCTCCATTCCTCCGGGCGTTGAGCGAAAGTCTTCAGCATGGTTTCTCAAATTGTAATTTCTTGGATCCTGACTAATAACTCCATAACTGAAATCAAATTATTCATTTCAATCAATAAAATTATAAATCATATTTTCCATTATTTTATTATTATTATTATTATTATTATTTTTTTTTTCTAGAGTGAAAAAAAATTGCAATTTTAAACCAAAAACTTGCCACACCTGTCTTCCTTGGATTTAAATTCACTCTCTTCCTCACTAGTTAAGAGAGTGTAAAGAGAAGACGTCCTAGGCATCGAAGATTTCAGCGTTAAAGTCGCAATGATGCTAGGAACGAAAATGACCGCCGACATTAGCAGGGCAATTTGCAGAGTATTCTCTTGGAATAGAGAGAAAGCGCAAATGGGGGACAAGATGCAACCGACAGCAATTGCAGCTTTTTTCAAAGTCCTCACAAGAGGCAATTTCGTCGTGAAATCTTCGTTTAGCAACTTATCACACTGTGCCATCGTTAGACTTGTGCCTATCCCCATGATAATTCCTGCACTTAAACGTGCAAGATGAGCCCCAACACCACCGGTGACTAAGTAGCCAGATGCCAGTAGTCCGATGGAAAGAAGAAGAATCCCTATTAGGGATACCAATCTTGGTGCCGATGCTAGTTTTACTATCCGAACGGTCCATGGATCTTTAAGAACAGAAAATAAATTTAAATATGTCATTTTGGTTCAAAGAACGAACAATTTTTTAATTAAATTCTCGAGACTTTAATATATATTTAAATTTGTCAAACTTTTTAAAAATATCCAAAGTACCTGATAAAATCCAAAACGCTAATAGTAGTATAGGGGTCAGTACAATTCTTTCATTCAATAAATTAATATCTTGTTTATGATCCATGAGTGCAATACATCCTAGAGCTACACCGTACATTGATAACACACTTGGAATCGTTATCTAAATTTTTGGGAAACAATTAAGTGTTTGTCATCAAAATTATACATTTCATCGATCAATCAATCTTGAGTGTATTTTTGTCAATGAAATTAATGCTAAACTTTGAGAAAGAAAAAAATTCAAGGATTGAAAATGTTGATTTAAATGGACTCACCTGAATAATAGTAATTCCGATAAATTTAATCCACAAGTGTCCTCCGGTTGTAACCATCATCGGTCCAAGTTCCGGTACCGATGATGTTATATCATCCAAGCGGAGCCGTCCAAAGATCGACATCTTTGGTGTGTGGGAATTTTCAATAGACTCAGAAACATGTCGTCATTGTGCGCTTTCAAATTCAAACTTACTTAATTAATCATCTTCGTTCGCCCAATCCTACAGCACAAGTTAATGTATATAATTAACTGTACAAATGCTTTTATATATCTAATCGGACTGTCGACAGTATGTCCGATAGCTAACGATAAGAAATCACAAGTGTGCGCGAAGTTTCAGCCTACTTTGTTTTCAACTAAGCTGTGTACCTAAGTGCACTAACTTCTTTGTGCTCTTATTGATATTTCATAATTATGAAAACAGACTTGCCAAATCAAATGTTATTCAAAGTTGTACAATTATACGATTTTGTTTGTACAATTTTATATGTTAGTGAACAGTTATGAACAATTTAAATAACCATATATAGTATCAAATATGATGCCGTACACGACGCATATATGAATATTCAAGTAAAGGGGATAATTCTGAATACAGACTAATTTATGTCAGATTAATTTTTAATAATAAAATTCTATAATAAAATGAATCAGATATTATATCATATGTTAAAATTATATTATTTTATATATTATGTTGTAGTCATGAGCATTATATGATTCTTTCACTACGGAATACAAAAATGACTAATATAAAAAATATATTATCTGATATTTTAAAACAACTAAGACAACATTTGAACAAAAAATTTCTTACATTATTATTGTTTTTTTTCAATATTCATTCGAAACGACACTTATCTTCAGTTTTTAAAGTTTTTAGTGTTAACTTTAAAATCAATTTTCTTTAAATAATTTTTATTACTTCTTATGATTCATTCACTTTACTTCGTGACAATTTATTTTGTTTAATCCATCATTAAACATGTTTTGTTAAGCGATACTTATGAAAAATAAAATACAAATTGTCTTATATTATAATGCGATGTTATTAATACAATACAACTTTTTTTCTTGTTTCAAATGAAAATCTCCATGTTTTATTGCACATTCTATGTTAAGAAAGATTTAGCGTTTATATCTCTTCTCGGATTCTCTTCACGTTTTTAAGAAATAAAATAGTCTTTAATTTGATGTGTAAATTTTACAAAATGTCATTGTTTGAGACTTTTGGAACACCTATATATTATGGTGATTGTTATAATTTTTTATGGTACAAATTTTTATGCGTTGACATATTATTTTATTGGAGAATCACTGTATTTTTTAGTCATCAAAAATGTCAACACTAAAAATTATCTAATATAATTTTTTTAATTCATAATTACCTTGCATGCTTTCATACATCATTCCAACCATAGCACAGTATAATCTCAGCTAAAACCAATAAAAAAATATCTGGAAATATGTGTCAGAACAAAAATTCAATTTTATTTAAATATAGATAACTAAAAATTATTTGTAATATCTTTGAAATGGGTGAAAAGGAGCTTGGAAAGGAAAACTATTTAAAAATTATCGATGAAATACAACAAAGTAAAAAAACCAAGTAAAGAATTTTGGTAAATGAAAAAAATCGAGTAAATGAAAAAAAGTCAGCCTGTAAATTTTCAACTTTATTTACTCGAGCATAAGATACATTAGAACCTTTATGGTGATAAAGCAACAGGGGAAAGATAAAAATAAAAACAATAGCAAGCGTAGTTTAACTGGTGAGTTGAAGCATTTTCACTAGAAGTAAATGATAAATGTTTTTCCTTAGACTTACAGTACTTACAGTATTCAGCGCGTTTTATGTCTGGAGGGGGACTCACACACTTTGTCAGTAAAATTAAACATTTACGATTCATCCGTCATAAATTCATCGACTTAAAGAACGAGTTTACAAAACTGTGATTAGCACTTAATCTATTGCTGTACGATAAACGAACATCGTTGAAACTTAAATAGTAACCTATCGAAGTTATAATCTGGATATCTTGGTATTGTACTTCAGATGTATATAATATTTTATAAATATGTGACACACTTTTTTTGTTTGTAATTGATTATTCAGTATTTCATTATTTGTACTCGACATGCTCGCAAAGTTTGCACCTTTCAAACTGCACGCTTATTTCAGTTCTTCACATCTTCGATTCGGACAACACTGGTCCTGGACTGCTCACGTCGATGCCTTCGAGTGCCAAGTGTTCCAGCTTTCGCTCCTTATCCATCTTCTCCAGCTCATCTTTGCTCAGGAAGAAAACTATCCCGGCGCCGAAACCATCTCCGAGCACATTGATTGACGTTCGAAGACGGTCACTACAATAAATTATTATTCAAATTATTTTACACATTTTTAACATTGCAAATTCTAAAATATACCACAAGTCTATGAATGGGATAAATTTTTCTCTTTTTATGAAGGGAATTTTAGTTTTGCTATTATTTTGTTTAATATTTATTAAAATTCTAATGAACAATGCAATTGAAAGTTTTTAAAAATTTGAATGAGTGTTGTTTTGATAACAGACACGAAAACATTCGGTTAACTTAGTATTAAACTAAAATGAATTGCAAAACATTGAAATAAACCCTTTTTGTTCTTTTTTAAACGAGTTTTATTATCAGGCACCGCGCTGCGACGCATAATAATGTAATGAAATTGCAATTAAAAATCTAATTAACTATATCATGAACTGTACTAATAATAAAGTTGAGTTCAAATTTGAACATCATTATCTAATAAAAGACAAAACATATAATTCTTTAGAAAAGCTAAAACTGCTAAAAAAATTCTTCTATAGCAAAATAAGAAATACGTCACATTTCATGACCAATAGGTCTTGAAAATTGATAAGTAAAAAATTGTCTCTTTCGACTTTAAAATAATCAGTTTTTAAATTTAATTGCTAATGCTTACAGTAACCAATCGACGGCAAAGAGTAAAGAAATGTCATTAGTAGGAAGTCCTAACGCAGTCAAGACCAACAGCATCGTTATCAATGCTGCACTCGGAATGCTCGCTGCTCCAATACTTGCCAAAGTAGCCGTAAAGCTGAAGAAAGTAAAGTCATTTATGCCAAAATAATAATTTCTCACATTTATGTTTCATATATAAATCCACATAAGATTTCTATCTATTAGCATCTGTATGTCTTGTTATGTAGATCACATTCATGTTTCATACATGACATTACATAATATATGTAACAGTTTATAGCTAAAATTAAATTTTTTAACGCAACTTTTTTCAGATAATCAATTACCTGACAGTAATGACTTCGCCAACTCCTAAAGAGATGCCATTCATCTGAGCAATGAAAATCGCAGCGACAGCTTCATAGAGAGCTGTACCGTCCATGTTGACAGTCGCTCCGACAGAAACTACGAATCTTGTGATCCTTGGGTCAATCTTATTGTTCTCTTCCAAGCACCGGAAAGTGATGGGCAAAGTCACAGCGCTGCAAAAAATGTACTTCGTAAAAAATCATGACAGACGAAAAAAAGGTTTTGTCATATGATAGCAAGTAATGGGTTGTTATTTTTGTTGTTCTGTACTGTTTTAAAGCATCCGTTACTTTGTCACCTTGAAGCTGTTCCTAATGCTGTCACCCAAGCCTGCAACATCCCTTTGAAAAAGGTAGCTGGATTTTGCCTCGTTATCACCCAGAATATTGTTGGCAGCGTGATGATTGCGTGGATCAGCAGTCCCAAAATCACCGTGATCATGTACAAACTCAGCATCTGAGCTGTTGCGGCCAAGTTTGCGATTGACATCACTTTTCCGGCGATCAAACACATTATTCCAAACGGAGCATACCTGTGACATCAAATCATCGTTTTTAATATTATTTCATTAGTAAAATGATTGTCCATACATCAAACAAATATCGAAAATATTATTATAAGAATATCGATTATATTCTTAATGTATGGACAATACATGATCCTTTTCACTAGTCATCTTATTAGTAATAATTTGTTTTCATTACTTTTTCTGTATTTTGTTTCCTGTTTTTTGTTTGTTCTGTTCATTCACGTTGCTTTTAATTCTATTTTGTTGTTTTTATTTTAACTTTTTCTTTTCAAAAAGAAAAAGATTTTTTTTTAAGATTTTTTAATTTTTTAATTCATTTGTTTTTTTTAGTAAAACTTACCATAAGACAATAAGATTTACAAGTTTCATGATGATTTCATTGAGAGTGACAAAAAAGTCAACCATGAGTTTTCCTTTTTCTCCTATGTGTCCGGAAATCAACCCAAAGGTGATGCAAAACACAATCATTCCCATGACATTGGTACCATCTTTGTAAACTTGAACTGGTTCAGTGATAACCGCACCCTGAGTGTGATTTTTCTGATGGCCAATTAGAATTACATTCCTCTTCACATAGGATGTTTGCACTTGTTGAAAACATGCTTGAACCAAGTTTTCCGGCACCATATTTCTTAAAATCAACAGAATTCAATGAGGGTAAGGGCGGAAAGTTAACGAAATCTTCNCANAAAAATTTTTATATTTATATAGACTTTGCATATGAGTTAATTTTATTGTTGTTTTTTAACTATGCAGAATTATATACCTAATGATATCTAGGATAGCGTCCAGAGTTGAAACTTTAGCATCTTCGGTCTTTGGCGCATGTATTATGGTTTTAATTCGGGGATCTCCAGGATGTACAATCAGGACCATGGCAATTCCTACTATGGCTGCCAGGATTGTTGTAGCCATGTAGTAAGTGAGGGCTCGAAAACCGATTCTTCCAGAACTTTTAGCATCCAACTGCGCCATTCCTGCAATTTTTTTAATCAAAAAATGTGTTTTTATTTTAAATCTTATATATATTTAAATTTTTAATCAAACTTAATACATAATATAAAAAATAAAACTTAATTTTCAGCTTGAAATGAATATTTTAAGTTATTGAATATTTTTGATATTATCATTTTATGATATGTTGATATGTTTCTAATGGAAAACTTTTAAATAAATGTCTCTTTGAAAAATAAAAAGGGCCACTAAATGTGGACTTTTTGTGACAGTACAAAAAATAATAAGTGTCACAAAAAATAGCCATTTTCATAGCGAGAAATAGTGTCACGAAAAGTAGCATTTTCATGATCATGATTTTTCACGTAAAAAGAAATAATACATTTTATACAAGTTTGATATTTTTTCATGTTAAAGTGTGTATATCATTCAAAACCTGCTATGAGCGAAGATATGATGAGAGGCAAGATGAACATTTTTAGAACTCGCATGAGAATTTCTCCAGGGAAGCTGACCAGCATGACAGTCTGGGTGGAGGGACTGGCCAGTCGGCCAAGAAACCCGAAAATGATTCCTGCAAAGACTCCGATGATGGTGAGTGCCAGGAGCAAATTTTCAGACATCCATGTTATCATCTTGAAAGTAAAAAAAAGTTATCAAAATTGACGAACCAAGGAGTAGAACAATATAAAAAGAATAAATGAAGACAAACCAGTTGCAACTTATCGAGCAGCAAATTGTCCGAGTTGGGTGCTTTCTCTTCCTCATTATCCGACGTCATTTTTTCGATCTCCTCAAATCGAAAAGAAGCGTCCGGGACTTGAGGGTTCTTTTGCTGCGTGTCGCACATTTTCTCTCTTACTGTTTGTTCTTATCTTTTTCCTCAACTATTCTCTCACTTGGGAGCCCACTGACTTCATCACTCTTTTCACGTTTGGATACATGTTTGGTGATTTCACTGCTCACATCCCGACTGGTCTGGAACAACAGCCCATGTAAAATAAACTTTTTATTCATACATTTTTATACATGATCTCATACGTAAAAAAATCATTCAATAATTTGTAATATTTTGAGAAAAAAAAAAACTTGTGATCCAGTTGACTTGGAACTTACACCAGGGCACAAAAGGATCACTAAAATTTCAACTCAGCAGCAACACACAACACTGTTGTAAATATTTCGCCAGCAGGGAAATCGTTGTGAGATCTTGAAAGAGAAACGATTGATTTTGGTTTGTTTGATTTTGTTTGGTGAACACTGCGGGTGCGACTTGGCACTGCGACTATTTGTAAAAAAGAAGACATACAGTTGAATGGCGGAATTTTGGGGCGCTGCGCGTATGGAGAGAATGAAGAGGTGTGTTGCGCTGGCGAAATATTTACAACAGTGTTACACTTCGACGTGGGTTGGACGTCGAAGATGGGCCCGACGGCGCGAGACTGCCGATACGATCGAATCTTCGGGCTTGTCTAGGTGTCGTGCGGCTGAGATCGTACAATCAGGCGGATAATGTGCCCCATACAGGAAGCGCGATTAGAGCGCGAGGGCAGCCTCTCTCGCAGGAAGTGGGTACTCGTCACGATGAGTCGCACGCCACTGATCGAGAGCTTATCCGCATAGTCAAATCACTCTCAGACCCTACTTTAACAACAATTTATTGCACACACCTCGTTTTACAACCTTATTTTCGTTCGCAGTTTCATCTATCAGTTGATTAACCCACTGCCCACTTCCCTAAACATTCTTTTCCATCGATCAATCAAAATACATGTACTCGACAGTCAAAAAATCGATATTTATGGATCTCTATGAGAATATGTAGGCATTCCATATCCGTTGCCATCGAGTTTTCATTCATGAAAGCTTATATTGAACCATACATAATTTGCTATTAAACAATTACAAAGTACCATAATATTTTTCCATTTTTGTCACGAACATTATTCATTTTTAAAAATTTAATACAAAGTATTACTATAGTTTCTGGCCAGTTAAAGTTTTTTACTGCAAAATTTACAAACGTTATATTTTCTATTGTTTAGCTTTCTATTGCTCTTTAAATATCCCAGTTTATTAGGAAATAAAATTTTCCGAAATGCGTTAAATTTGTTTTAGTATTTGATCCGGTATAATTAGAAATATAAAAAGCAATTTCCTGGTAATATGAAAAATATATATGATCCTGTTTACTAGATATATAAGAAATCATAAACAAGACTATATACAGAACGATATATGGAATTAAATTTTTAAGTCATATCAAAATGTTTTCTTAGGATTACAAAAGGTAATTTTCTATTGAAAGTTGTGCCACAAAATGAATCACTCGCAAATTTAAATCATAGACAATGTTGCATAGAAAAATGAAATGAACATTTATGGAGACTGAAAAATAAATTTGTGTCAAAATGTACTCAATTTTGTATCAATTTTTACAGGATTATAAATAGATTGGACGCGCCATGTTCAAATTGGCTCAACCTTAATTTTCTAGGGGCTCATTCTTCATTCATTTTTATTGTATAGTGACCCTTATTACGTGAACATCGTATTCATTTTAGATTGGTACGCATTCGATTCGATTTCTGACGGAAACATCAGGGCCTCTTTGAGAAAATTGGTTTGAACTACATTGTCACTTTGAATCTGGATTTTTTCTTTCACGAAAATTGTATTAGATCATTAAACACTAAACAAAAAAAGTTTTTTTTTTAATTTTCTGGAGTTTTGTAAATTTAGTTAATTTTTTGGTCAAATGGAGAATTAATCTCTTTTTTTGTATGCTCCAGAAAGAAATTGTGAATCACTAGATAAAATTCAGTCAATTTAAATAAAATGGTATGCAAAAAATAGGTGGAGGTGAGATAGGGGAGAGTGATGTTAATTAATTTGATGTTCAACTAAGAAAATACACGAGGGAAGTCAAAAGCAAACTAGTGGTATTACAAAAGTTTTTTTTTCAAAATGAAAGATATGTGGATCAGACAGATGACATTTATTCTGAAAAAAAAAGTATTTACACCTTTGAACAGTTTGCTCAATATTACAATTCGTTGAATACATTTTTACATGGTTCATTTTCAAAACAGACAAGGATTAAAAAGTTTGTATTGAATTGCAAGCAAAGTCTTACAAAATTACACCTGTAGATTCACATCTTTTTATAAAAATCGTACGTGTACGATTTATACATATACATTGTACGTTTAAAGTCGTTTTTACATTTTATTCACGGTTCATCGTTGTCTCACACTTAAAAATACATTTTACTTGTGCACTTTTTGTGCAATTTTTAAACACATCACACCCTGTTGAGTGTACTTGAGTCTTTCTTTCAACCCTGGTTTGAATGATCATTATAGGAAATATTTAGTACCTGAAATAAACAAAAAAATATTAATAATTTCATCCTCTTGAGATCGTTTGATTAATTTATTCATTAACCTAGGTAAAAAGATTCATATATATTTTTATATATTAAAAATATTTTAACAATATATGAACTGCATATATGAATATGTGTATGTGTCATATATGCAAGTTGATATTGATTCATTTAATAATAAATATGATCAAATATTTAAAACAATATATTGTCAATATACGACCATATATGAACAACATATTTTCATTTACTAGGAAAATTCAAATCGATTTTTTACCTAAGGAACAAAATTCGTTACAAAGCTGAGATTGGTTTCGCTGGATAATATCCGCTGCTCTTCTTATCCTTGTCAAAACATTCATAGCTCTTATCCATGGGATTATTTAAAAACACATCCAATTGCGGAACACAAAGTTTTGTATGTGTTTTGATTACCCGATTCCATAACGAATCGACAGCTCCTTCCTCATTGTTCAAACAGAAGTACGAGCCCCAGAAATTCGAATTGATTATATTCTCATCCATGTGACTCAAGTCGTGATGGAGCATCTTCTCCGACAGCTGTTCATCCACTATAGCGATGGTGTCACAGTTGACATAATGGTGAGGGACATAAACATCCTGAATAATATTGTCCCCTATGTACAAACACTTGGGGTTTTTAATTCCACTTTTCTTGGAAAAGAATTGAACGAGTTCCTTCCAGTTGCCCTGGTTATAAACGTTGCCCTCCACAAGCTCATTTGCTCCCACGGTCGTGGTCTCTTTAAAATCTTCCACCACGTAAAACGGTCGATTATCAGTAAAAAATCCTGGCTTCTTCGCGAAGCATATCGAAAGATCAAAGAGCTCTCGCCAGTTCTTGCCCAGACTATACGAAGCAGTAAAATTTGCATAGTCACAATTCGACCCGGTGAGAAGGAACACTTTGCTTCTCTCCCTCAGCTTCTCAATCCAAGTAATGACCTCCGGATGACACTTATGAAAATACTTGTGCGGATTCTCCTTCAAACTCGCAAAGTATCTGCCCACGCCCTGGGCGAAGTTCTCCCTGGCGAACATGTGCTGCAGCCCGTCTAGAATGTCCGGATAAACTGAGTAGACCTCCAGGGGTTTTCCATTTTTCTCGTCCAGCGTGTCGACGATCCTCGCAAAAGCCACAGACGCCGGCATGTCAAAGTAGTCGAGCAACGCTCGGATCTTCATCGACAGGGGACCGTTCCAGGTTGCGAGCATGTCTTTGACGAAGATGTCGCTCACCTGCCATCTCGAGTTGGGGTAGATTTGGCTGATTTGTTCGGGGCTGAGTTTTGTAGTTCCATGACATGCCAATTTGATAAGTCCATCCCCGTCGAGTCGTAGAATGTTGCCCTTTTCGAAGTCGAGGATGAGACCTTTCTGCAGGAAATCAAACTCCTTTTCAGCGAGTGGCTGACCGAGGTATTTCGCATCGTAATTACGCTGTTGAATAAGAAAATTCGAGAGCACCTCGTATTCCAGGCAGATCAGGTTAGTGATGTTGTAACGCAGCAGGGTGTTGTCCAGGTCGAAGCCTATGATGTCGTAGTCGCTGAAGCGGAAGTTGCCCATGGTCCTGGAAACTGAGAACGACCTTGAGAGATGGACCGAGGACAGAGCTCGAGACAATTGACTTGACAAGCAAAAAGATGAGGCGGTGCTGAGTGTTGTTGGACGTCTCAGAATCTGCTGTAACAGTTTGAGCATTTTTCAGACGGTCCCATATTGAGCTACATGAGATGTTACATCTCAGATGAAACGTCACTTTTGTTGATTTTTTTTTTTAAACTTGTATTTAGTTTGTTTACAGTTGATTAAAGTTACTTGTTAGATAGAGCGACAGGTTTCAAAAGTATTTTGGTATTTAAGCCGCGTCAACTTCAACGATGACACAGCGGCGCATAGATGGGACTCCGGCAGGAGAAATTCGTTACGTCTGAAATATGTCGAGAGTCGAATCGGACTCGGTTTGAAATTGGTTTGAAATAAGATTTTGTCATCGAGCTCAGAGAAAATCGTATTTTTGTGTTTTCGAAAGTTTAGTGACCTTGAGTTTGATTGATATTGATAATGATGAAATCAAATAGCTTTTAGTCTTCAAATTTCTATTGATGGATTTGGATCGCAAGAAATAATATTAAATTTTCTTTTCTTATTTTTCTCGCAATAAATAAGGGAGTGCATAAGGGTTAATAAGAAGTGTAGAGAACAATTTTTTTTAAAATGCTGAAAGTGAAAACGTTTCTTATTCTCGGGAATTTGGGGATGCTGCTTTTTTTTCTCTTTTATTATTATATTTATGAGTCTTCAGAAAAGCATCCTGATGAATATAAAAGTAATATATTGATGTCTTCAACTGACAAAATCAGAATTATCATTCTGAAACTCATCATTACGCTTCTTATTATTCAATCTTTTGTCGCTTGTGCCAGAAAATATTACAGACAGTAAGTCGATATTTTATTGTACTTATATACAATTTTGTTTCAAAATTTGAAGGACAAATATTATCTCTAACGGATCTATTTATTTTGACCCAGTTGATTTTTGTACAAAATAGTCTTGTTTTTATTTGTTATCAATTATTTACAAAGACAATTTATTTTATAAATTAAAATTCATTTGTCATTCTTTTTGTTTTTTATTATTAATTTGTTCTAACTTGATAAATTCTTCTCAACAGTTGGAAATGATCCATCCGTCATTTAAAATACATTCAATAAAACATATTTTGTTTTTAGACGTTATAATTATTAACATATTAATTTTTTACTATTTACAGTTAAATATTTTGATAAATGAAAACAGTTATAACTTTGTTGTCTTGTACTTTTTTCACTAACATAAATTTTTTTATAACAAAACTGTGTCTCCTATCAGCATATTTTATGAAGAATCTAAAATTGAGTCAATTTTCAGTTTGAATTATTATACATTTTTATATTCAGCTTTATACGGTTTTTTGAAAAATTGACGTGAACAGAGCTACGAATATTAGTGTCTCAACTCCGACTAATCGATAAATTGAACCCAACCTAAACAGAACTATGAAGTGATGTTTACATACGAAACGTCAATATAAGCGACACGAAAAAAAATATAAAGTGTCAAACCAAATCACAATTATTACAACGGATAATGATTCGCTAAGAAAATGTTTTTTGTGTTATTTTAGATTGTAAAAGAACCCTGAACCCAAAGGAGTAACGTACAGTATTCACAAAAAAAGGTCAGGGCATGAACAACTCATACAGAAACAGCTGTTATGTCAAAAACTTGAACTGTAAATCTCCATTCTGTTCCAGAAGTCAGCATGGTAAAAACTTGCAGTATCAATGGATGTAATAATAGAAGCACTTTAGGCTGCGGTATTTCATTCCATAGGTGAGAAGTGAATTGCGAATTAATTGTCAATTTCGAAATTAATATATGAAATTGAATTGAAATTTACCGATCTGACATTTTTTTTATTCAACTTGTTATTTTCATTTGATTCTGAATTTTTTTGTTGTCGTAGATTCCCATTGAAAAATCCAACTAAATTAAAAGAATGGTTAAAAGCAATAGGCCGGGAAGATTGGATTCCAACAAAACATCATATAATATGCAGTGAACACTTCAAACCAACAGACTTCTATATCTCTTCTAGTTTACGAAAAGTTAGGCCAGGGGCAGTTCCTAGTCGTAATTTAGGACTTTACACAAATGTAAGTCAATTTTTTATACGATTTTTCAAATTAATAGCATTCGGTCAGCTTTCATCAATTAGAGCCTATATAGGTCAATAAAATTTGAAATAATATAGAGTTATAAGTAAATGAGAATTTGATATTATATTTTAT
Organism: Trissolcus basalis; assembly: GCA_025266255.1. NCBI lineage: Eukaryota > Metazoa > Arthropoda > Insecta > Hymenoptera > Scelionidae > Trissolcus > Trissolcus basalis. The sequence continues at coordinate 55,429 of JAAMPD010001168.1, read as the reverse complement.
TTCCAATAAAATGATGATGCGTTGAATTTAAAAGGGTTATTGTGAATTCATAATTATAAATAATAAATTTGATAAATGGAAATCGAAATGCAAAGAGAGAATAAATGATTAATTCAATGAATTGATTAATATCTTTATAATTGCATCTTACAATTTGATCAATTTCGATTAAACAAAACTGCATTTCGTATGCATTTTTGATATCTTTTTTAAAAAGATATTTTCATTTAGATTATTTTAATTCGCTCATAAATATAGATATTGATGTCACACTGACCTGTATAGCCCAACACAATTTTTATCAATGGCAAATAAAAATTTACCAAAACTTTTAGATCTCTGAATACCACGATTCCATCACTTATGCATACATGATATCCAAAAGGTTTTTAGACGATCAGTTTACTGACACCCAATTGTCCAACATCAGTGTCAAAAATTCTGACGTGAGTATTTCGGTTATTTAATCTTTTCAGATACTATCAATTGAAAAAACCGTTAATACATAAACGTGCTTCTGAATTTTTCAGTCGCATTATAACCAGCTAGATTTACTGAATGAAATTGAAAGACTCCGGAAATTAAACGAAGAGTACTGTAAAAAAATTGAGTACTTGGAGCAGAAATTAGAAAAAAATAATGTTGGTGGTTTTAACATGACCGTAAAGGTGATTAACACAAGATGAACACTAAAATCTCTTTTTTGTTTTGGTTTGTTTAGCGAACTAAATAAAACTTTTTTTTTAGGAGGAGCCATCTTCAGATCTCGATATTGATTTATTTTCAAATAATCCCACTCAAGACTTTAGTCAAACTTTAAACCGAGCAAAGCCATTTAATGGCAATCGCAAAAGGAGAAAATCAATTTAAGTTGTAATTAGTTCACCAGAGAGAAAGATTTTCAAGCACGGTGTAATTTTTTGTTCCAGATTTGTATAAAGTTTTAACTACGTCTTGACTAGTATGTATAATAAATAATTGTCATATAATTTACAAAAGAAGAAATTCATTTTTTATAAAAAAAATCAGGCATTTATTATCTGCTGTTCATACTCAATAACAAGTAAGCAAGTCAAGCTCTATGAGTAACACAGGTTTGTTTGAACGAGACAAAAGTCATCTCAAAGTTAAGTTCACACACATCAATCGTATATAAAAAATAAAAAATAAGTTAAATTATGGGCGTATTCGGTATGTTATTGATAGCATTCAACAGAGCGAAATAAGTAAAAGTCACTTGAAAATGTAACGTTGCATTTAGCATGAACACAGTGTTTGTGTTCTAATATGAAAAATAACGTCTAATCAGATCTGTGTTATTGGTTCGGTAAACCAATTTTGTAAATAACGTCGCTCTGTTCGATACTATCTGTCCTTTAAAAATTAAGTTCACTTGTAAAAAAATAAACCAGATCGTTTGACCTTAATACAGATTAATCGTTGATCAATGAAAAACGATGAGCAATGAGCTTATTGTATAACTGTATAAAAAATATTTAATATAGTGAGGCATCATAATCCTACTAAGTATGGCAGCGTTTCAGGTCGGCAATTATTTTAAGGCAACTCTGGAGATCCTCGTAGTCCTCAACCAGCGCATTAATTCTGAAACAAATTAGAGTCACACTTTATTTTCTCAAGCTCGCATTATGAAACTTTAAGCACCAATTGTAATTACCTTTTTTCAAAGTGATCCAGCACCGTTAAAGAAAAAGTACCGTTTTTCAAAGCGGTACTGCAAAACTGAGTGAGTATTTGGAAACATTTCCGTTTAGGATTCTCTGGGCCTTGAAATCTCCCGTCAGGCAATTCTTTTGTCATGAACCAAGCCCACAGAACATATTGTATCACGGTGAACCAGTGCTCAGAGGCCACGAGATTGCTTCCTTGTTCAGCCAGGGCTCTCTAATGAAAGAAATTTAAATTAGACTCGTTGCAAAACTCGTTAAAATAATTCATAACTGCATTAGACGCAAATACGGATTCTCATTTGCCCGTTATGTTAGCAGACACAAATTGAAATATTAATTTATAATGCGCGTCGTGTTTCTGTGAGACAACTATTTAGCTTCCCATTCTTATCTCAGCTATTTCCTCTTAAAAGCAAATCAAATCGACAACATTCGTTATTTTCGTTCTTGTCTTGGTTTCTCTGTTTTAAAAGTTTATAAGATTGAAATAGATATGTTTCTGCCTGTTTACGTTTTAGAATCAATTTATCTATTTCAAATTTATATTTATGTATAAGAATAGTATATTTTTTAAAGAAATTTTTATGAATGTTGCCGTTTTTTTAAATATTTATAAATGAAATGTATTTATACTATTTTACGTTCATTTTATATGCGTACTAAAAAACTGTAAAACCGTATTATTTGTAAATAGTGTTTTTTTTTTTGACAGTTCTAAATTTGTAAAGGAATAAATTTGTTCCCCTTGACTTTCTGATTTAACCCATTTTTGTCAATATATCAAAGAAAGTCGACTTTCTATAGTAACCTTTTTCTAAATTTTTTCTACACATTAAAACTAAAAAAGTGTCATTCACGAATGAAAAATGATAATTCGCGAGATTGATGAGTCTTTCTTTTTATAATCTTACTTGAAAATTCTGCAAGTGAATGATGGAGCGATCAGTCGCACCGTTCCTATCATCGTTTGACACCAAACTCGCAAAGACGTTTTGTTTGAGCAGCCCAAGTCGGTCTCTGAGGGGTTTCATGTCCGGAGCAGGCATGTTCTTGAGTAAGAGATCACTCAGCTTGTCATTGGCCAGCATGCTGCCCTGATCGTGCATCGCAACCAGGTCGACGATCATTTTGACGAGCTGCTCCTGACTCAAGCCTCTAAGGCCTGTCGCCAGTTTTGACAAATTCGTCTCGTCGTTAAGTGAGTTGTCGCTGGTCCTCGGCGCCTCAAATATCGTCAGACGCCTTTTTTCCGGTGTCGCGTGACCGGAATCGCCGTCAAGCATCAGTCGCTTGCGAGGCGTACTGCGCAATATCAACTCAGTTTTTTTCGGACTTTTCACCGGGGTTCGATCCAACGAGCTCAAACTGAAAAAAAAAAACCGATCCAATTAGACCAACAAGAAAACTTATTTACAAAATAATCCGTCCAGTTTTTGTTTCATTACACTTTCATCCAACAGTTATAAATATTTGATGCAGTTTGGGTAAATTAATTTTGCAAAACTACAGGCACTTGTACAAAATTAACGTCTCCGCTTTTTCTTTATTCTAGTTGATAAAACTTGATGCAGTTTTAAGGCAATGAATTTGACGAAATTTCGCAACATTATTTTTGCTACTACATATTCAGTTATTTAACTTTAGACTTCATTTGAGAAATGAAAAAATAAAAAACCGCGACGAGTGAATTTTCCTTCTAGAATAGCCGAGGAAGTTTCTTGAGAAAGGCGATATCATTCATGTCGCGTGTTTTAAGACTGCGATGAAAAGCTAGAAAAAAAGTTAGGTCAATCTAATTACCTGAGCAAACTGTCGCGTTTGCAGGCATCTATATCCGGGGACCAGACGATTGTTCGCCGGCGTCTTCCGCGCTTTTGAATAACGAGCTCGTCGGGACTGGCAACCGACTTTCGTCGAGAATCAATGCCATATCTGCTGTTCAAAACGTTGTCCATCGTTGTTACTTCGACAGTCACAGCTTCACCTACAAATTATTTCAATTATTTCAGTTGGAACATTTTTATTTAATAAATCTTTCATCTAAAACAATCTACAAGACAGAAGAACAAATTTTGTTCGGTTTTGAATTTCGATTTTCCATTAGATAAATGATTTTCAATGACCAATCTGAAGTTTATAAAACAAAAAGTATTTTTTTCAATTAAAAAATAAATAAAAAAGAGGTTGTTACATTATTGTTATCTTTATTCTGCTATAACTCAAAAACGAAGAAAGTATATAAAATTATTCTATTCATCTGAACTGCAGAATTGACATGAACTGTATAAAAGTAAATGTTAAAGTTTATAAAAAAAGAACTTTTTTATCGTCTATTGATCACGACTAATTAAGCAATTAACATATTTACGGACGTAAAAATTTTTGTCACAAGCAGGGTGAGACACAACTTATGAAAATCGTGTCCATATTTTGATTTAATGTATAAACTTTTCGCAAAATATGATATATATGATATATGTTTATGAAGTACTCATATGAAAATAATATTTTATTGTTATCCTTATTCTCACTAATATATACAAATGAAAATATATGTTTGTTTGTTCGGCAAAATCTCTAATGATAATGTTTGAAATAATTTTTGTTTCCATATTTCTATATTCCAATATATTCTATATTTCAATTTGATCAACTATAGTAACGCATGGACTTGATAAATATAGGTACAATCATTTTTTAAAAATATTTTCAAATAAAATATTTAATATTTGTAATTTACTGCAAAGACTGTTTTAATAAAGCAAATACTTTTGCAAAAAAGGAGTTTCCAACTAGTACTTTCATTTTATAATAAAAAATAAATGAATAAAAAAGTACATCTAAATAGCATTAATTTGAAACAAATTTGTTTGATGTGAGACATGCGGTACAGTAAATACTGCGTTTTTTCAAATAATTAATTATGTATTCATTTATATATTTTATGATTAATTCTATAACAAGTTGTTAATATCTGCCTAATTAATCTTTAAGTACCACTTTCAAAATTAGTTTATGCAAATTTACAGACTGAAAATACTTTTATCCCGAAAAGTCAGAATTCGTTTAAAATTGAACCATGTGATTTGTCATAAATCATGAATAGCAAAGCATTAGTAAGTGACAAACCCGAATCCGAGATAATTGATTTGAAACTATTGCAAAAATATATGTCTTGTATATCTATATTTATATCATTTTGTCCAATTTGTAAATTAAATATTTGAGTGGAAATTTGACTATTCTACAATGTTGCATGTGCCACTCCAACGAGATTAAAAGTTAGAAATGTATTTTGATATTTTTGTGAAGTACCCGGTGATATAATTATGCTGGTTGAATTAGGTATGACTGCCAGGGCAGGTCGAGATCTCCGCCGAGTGTCATCCTGTCTACGAAGAAGTCTCCCAGGAGTTGTCATCTGAAAGAACAAAATGTTATTTAGCAAATGAACTCAAGGCGATTATTTGCTCGGTTCTCTTGTTTATGCGACAAGTGAATAGTTTCTGTTTGATTTGCATAAGTCCATCAAATAACTAAAATACAAAGTCAAATTAATGGATGATTATCCGAGAATTTGGTGTTTACTTGTGAATTGTAATACACAACTGGTCGCATTACACAAACAGGTGTAACAAACTGTAACTAACAAAGTATTCTCAAACATGAGGTATAATTCCAAATTGGGTCTTAACTATAGCATTATCAAATTATTATACCCTCTCCTTTCGTTATCAACAAACTAAAACTCCAGTTATTGATTATGTGAAATTACACAAAACAATTATTTTACTCTGAGTTATTTGTTTCTAGTTTTCTAAAACTCTCGATCATTTTTGAACTTATCTTTTTAACTGATCAAATAATTTACATATCTAGGACTAGGAGAAATTTCGTACTTTAAGTAGGTCAGTGGTTGAGCATTTTTTTTATCTACTCAAATCATAAACCATTTTTTTTTTATTGAAAATCATATCCCTAATATTTATAGTTATATCCTTCGAGAAACAGTAAACAAATTAAACACAAGAAATTCTCGCAATAACTAAAAACAGAACGAAATTTTTTAATCTTTAAAAGTCAACTTTGAATAAGAAATTTGACTTTTGGATATTTTTAATTGTTTACATTTTGATTCAGCGAGAAACATTTTTCGAGTATTTACATCAATCAAATTTACACAACTATACTCAAAACGTTAAACTTATAAAATTTGTTTATAAAGTTTGAAAAAGTTGTTTCAAAGCCAAGTATTTGTGGAGATTGAAAATTGCATCTACAAGTTAACAACTTTTGAAACGCTCGGAAAAATAGCGAATATAACAAAAAATGAACTCGAAAACAAAATGACAGGTTCTTTGTGTATACAACCGTTCGCATCCGTAAAGCCAACTGACAAATAAATCAGATGCGCAATCGAACGAACGTGCACAAGAACAAAAAGTAGTTAAACAAAAAAAAAAAGAAAAAAAGAAATCACTTGGCGCAAACCATAGACGCAACGTAAAGTGCATAAATCTTCAATTTCTAATAAATTTTGTTTACGATAATAAACGGGACAATAAATGACGTGAGATATTCAACAGGTAGGAAAGGCTCAACTTGTTGACTTGCCGGCAAGCCGAAGAAATGAATTATTGAAAATAATACGAACCGTGTTGCGATGACTCCGATTCGGTTAAAATTTAAAGAATCACCGATTCACGCTTATCATGCAAAAGTACTTTTGATGTTGTTTACGTCGTTGAACTTAACCAACGACATATCCGATGGCGCACGACACAATGGCGGGAACTCGAAATTAGAGAGCAATGGTGAGAGGAGAAAAAGAGAAGAAAAATACTTTCGGTGACTCCCTCTATAAAGTCTTTTCATAATGGGCGCGTGTATTTGAAAATAAGCAAAATTACATTAAAAAACATGCAAATATCTCGTAAATGTTGAATTTATTGTATTTCAACAAAAAATGGAAAATCTTGCAAAACATTTATTTTATTATTTATAGAAAACAAAAAAGTTTAAAAAAACTCTATCAAGATACATGAAAAGAAAAGGGTAAATTCATGGTTGACACATTTTCAGTGTCCTCGTTGCAGCAATATAAAAAAAACATTTTTAGTATATCTCTGTCACTGGTACGAATTTTATAAAAAAGGAATAAAATGCTGGAAAATAACACTTAAAAGTGATGTTTATAGGAAAAGGTGCACATCACATTGGCAAATAAAATAAACACTTTGAGCCGAGTGGCGTTAGTGTGCCAGGCAACTACAGGGATATGTTCTTTTAGGTAACATTTTATAACAAAATAACGGTTTAATGTTTCAATTAATGTTTTCATGTTACTATTTATACTTGAATGATTATTTTTATTGAACTTTATTGTTTCAGTAGTTAGGATTGGAAAACAAATAGAAGAATAAATTGTACTTGTAGTGGTCTTTTTAATTAGTTCATCAATTGAAATTCTGAATTCGGTATGGAGTAATGAGGTAGAGGGAATGAGAAAAACCGATGCGAGATTTATGAAAAATGGTTTATTCTTCAGGATATATTGAGAAATCTTACATCAAATTATTACTGTCAAAGGCACATGTTTCACTAAAATAACTCGTCTCTGACAAATGAGACGAATGTAAGAATAATGGTCGATATACTGCCGAATCGTTACAATTCACACCAACTATTGGCCGTCGGTCGGCTCATTGGTGTTTGCTCTGATTAAAATAAATTGTAAAATTACTTAATATAAACTGATCTGTTGAAATTTTGACGTTTCATCATCAATTTTGTGAGTTACATTTCCTTACGCATTTTGTTTCGTCGCCACTAAACTTTTCTCACTTGAAAAAAACTAAGATCAAAGTGTGGGTTTGTTCCATCCATTGGCAAGAGGTACATGATAAGTTTTTGCCGGTGAGCTAATTTTCAAGACCCGAGATAACGAAATCGGGTTTCAAAAATTGTACCGCGGCGGACAATAGGACGGGGGAAAACGAAAAAAAATCTGCTTTCAACTAAACTCAGACATTTAGATGAAACAAATTAAAAGGAGTTAAAATTCTTAAGTACATAGCTCCGTTACAATTGTAAAACGTCGACACGAGTTCGATAAAAATTCAATGTACACAATTCAAATTCAAATATATATTTCGAATAAAATAAAATCAATCTAAAATAAAACTTTGAGTTACGAACGAAATTTCATTACAATTACAATTGCACTCAATTGTATGCAGCAGTTCGTGGATGAAAAAATTGAGGGCTGCTCTTTTGAATGAGTTACACAAAACCCCTTGTTCGTGTTTTCTCACAGTCTGACTTTTTGAAGCTTTATGCATTCGAGCTGTGCCCCGGCCGACAAACAATTTGCTTTTTCGTTGAATAACGATGATCTGCCTCGTTACATTACAAAGTAATTAATTATGATAAAGCTGCAAATTGAATACTGCGACGATGATAATATTTAGATATGACGAATCCAACGCTGATATGCCGTTCAGTCTATCTGTGCCGGTTGAACTCTAGGGTATAACTGCAAAAATACAAGTAACAGATCATTAATTCAAATCATTATTCAATAGTTTTATGATCGATAATAAAACAAAAAGTGACCCCAATTCTTCTTTTATTCTTTTATTCATTTTTATTTCTTAGAACATCCCTTTATACTATTATTACCGTTTTGAATATAAGTACTTTGAAGCCGTCATTTTGACGTATTGATTATTTTTTCAAAATATTGAAAGTTTATTTTCAGTAATAACATTTTCCTCTATTAATTGGATTAAAATAATATTCTTAATGAAAAATTTGTTTTTCAGCGATGATAAAGTTGACAATGAAATTCAGCTTTTGATTACACTTGATATAATCATTTAATTATAAAAAAAAAATCGCAGGTTGATTGTTATTAACGAGAGAACAAACAAATCAAACTGATCTTTGCCAAAAACGAATGTTCCTTTTTTAATTAATTTTTTTAATGGTCAATAAAAAGTTAATTAAAATTCGTTATAACAAATTAAACTATATCGGAGTATACTAAAAGTAATGAAATCATCGCTAAAGAGATATATATGTAATTGGATCTTATAAAAATAGTAAATAAATATAATGAGAATCGAACGTCGCGAAGCTTTCTGTATACTTTTAGCGTAAATTCATGATAAATTGACGTCTCTGAAGATATTACGGGATAACCGACTCAACCGGATTGATAAAAAAATGGGTCATCAGACGATACATAGATATATATTTTGATTTTTGTTAATCATTTTATGAAATGAGGAACTTACGCCTAACAGGTTTCGAGGTACGTATCCTTCGGTGTTGGCTAGCTTGCTCCACCACCATTCCCTCTCGTTGTCGTCTCCCTTTCGCAGGATTACCAGAGAGTCTCCGTTTTTCAGCGACAGCTCGTCGCTGTGCTGCTTCTCGTAATCGAACACCGCGTACACCTGGCCGCTGTTCATAATGCCCAGCTTTTCTTGAACACCTAAATCAGATTAAAAGCAATTTCGCATCTTAGACACTGGTTTTCAATTACATTTGTATTGCATTTAAACAAGATTTGAGAGTAAACAAGCGCCAAAGTAACTTAAGGGGGCTTGAATTCATAATTTGAATTAGCAATTTCGTTTTGCCCCTGCTGTCAGAATGATACTCACTATATAAATATTCAGAACATCCGTCAAAGCCTTCCTCGTCTTCCTCGCATTTTTCAGCTGCCGTTTCCTGATCCGACAAGGTCGTTGCGAAGATGCAAGCACCGTGCTCGACCAGAAACCTCACCATTGCGAGGTTATTGCAACTTGCGGCGCAGTGCAACGGGGTCCTGAAAAGAAATATGCAAAAAATGAATAAAACAAATTCATAAGTTGGTGTCTACATTTGTACATTTATTCTCGGCTCAAAATGATGTGCAAAAGAGTTCCTGACAAATGAAAACGTTCTAATCACTTAATGGAAGGACGGTGGAATCGCATAAACCGCGTACAAATAGATGTTCGTTTTGCACTCTCGTAAAAGTTTTATCTCAAACAGCGAAAACGTTATTGCGAAAGAAAAGTTTTGTCCCGAGGTAAGAAGCAAACTTGAACAATTAATATTGTGGTACGTGTATTTTGTACGACAATAAATTTTGCCTTAAAATTACGTGACGTTACAACTTGCTCCTCAACTTTTCGTGGCTCTGGCCAAGTGAATTAGAACCCGTGATTTCGTTTTCTCTAAATACTCCCAGCGCAAGTGGCGCAAAGTAACGCTATACAATGAAATACAAAACTATTCATTTGGAATTTAGATTCTCATTCTCCTGTAAATTCAATTATTCTTCTTGTGCAGAATCACATTTCGGTTTAACACTACCGAGCGAACAAATTTGGTTCCATTTTCAAATTGAAATGTTTATAAAAGATACAATTTTCAACATAATCGTTCCAACTTGTTTGACTTTCAAACACTTTTTGACTTCTCGTCTTTTACTTTTCAATTTTCGAGCAACAAACTTGTTAAAATTTTTATTGCTTGTAAACTTTTATATATTTTGGCATACGAAATAAATATTCAAACGTTTTCATAAAATAGGACAACATTTTCATTGAATTACTTTCTTTGCTAGTTTAATCGTTAATATTAGAAAGACCAAGAGATAAATAAAAATAGAGGTAATAGATGCTGCATTTGATAGCCATAATTTTTTTCAGTATTTAGACAATTTTTGATGACAATAAAGTTATTAATTAACTATTAAAAAACAAATTTCTTACTGTGCTTTTTAAAGTACAAATACAGCATCATGTACAAAATTAAAACTAAGAATTCAAACAACTAATATTATAATTAAAATTGACTTTGCATACTTTTTGAGTTATTATATATTTGTTCTGTAAATCTATGTTTTTATTATTAAAATCAGTTAGTAAATTGAAACATTAAATTAACCCTCAAAACTATATTATTTTGCATTTTATTGTTTTCTCTTTGATATGATATGCTATTAATTAGTATCATGGTTGATAGCATTGTGTAATTAATAGTATGCTAGGAAATGCTATCCATCCTCAATAAAAAAATTATTCAATACAGACAGACAAAATGGGTAATATTAATATTAACAATTTAATATTGAAATAACTAGACAAGAAAACAATTTATTTTGCAATGTTTAAACGTTTATATTGAAGAATTGAATAGATAAAAATGTCCTATTCGTCTTTTAAAATAATTTTAGAAATAATCATATAATTATTTATAATGTTTCAAAACAATGTTTTCTACCTTGTTAATATTAACTATTAGAATAAAAAAATGGTTGTATGAATATTTGGATATTGTTTAGAATTTTGGATAATTTTGCAATTGAAAAAATAGGTGATTTTGTAATTTCTTTCTGTCCTTGGAATATCAAATGTTAAAGGTGAAATTTGTAAATGTACGTTAGTTTTAGGGGATGATAAAAGTTGCTCACCATCCATCACTATCCTGAGCATTGACATCGCAGCCGAATTCAACAAGAAACTTGACGATCTCCAAGTGGCCCGCACAGATGGCATTGTGCAAAGCCGTGATGCCCTCATCGTTGGCGGAACTGGGATTTGCAACTTCCTTTGCGGTCTTCTTCACCAGCTCGAGTTCGCCTTCGAGACTGGCGTCGAGCAAAAGCGCCAGGGGGTCAAAAGAGACCCTCCTGGATAGATTAGCTTTACCCGTCGTGGATTTCAAATTACCCTTCTTCCGCCTAATCACGCTCTCCGCCTTCACGCCGTCAATCTCGACGATTTCCGGGCGCCTCTCGTTGCAACCCTCGGTCTTGCCCTTGAGCTTGTCCTCAATGTTTATAACGTTGAGCGCGTCTACGATGTCTGAGTCCTCGAGCTTCTCGGTGCCGTTAAGTGTCAACTCGTCTGCCAGACTCTTTTTCGTTTTTTCGTTGTCGTTTATCAGTCCCTGATGTTGGTGCTCTGTCTGCATAAGATCGGCCGGAATTTCTGTTTCTGGAAACAGAAATGCCGGGGGCATCTCAATCCTTCGGTTGATCGACACGTGGATGTTCGATTTCGAGTAGCGCAGTTTCGGCTGCTCGAACAAAGGGGCTTTCTTAAGCCCCAGCGGTCGGGCCTTTATCACCTGGTGCGTCGGCTGAGTTGGCTGACTCAGCTGCGTCTCCGTTGGTGATTCTGGTGGTTCCGACGTTGGAATTGGTGGGATCTCTTCTTCCTTCTCTAACCTACAAATATAAATACCAAATTTCAATCTTGCTTCATCAACTAAACAAATATATGCTTTATGTATGGTATATTTGTTGTATCCATATTTTAGATATATTATATTGCGTATAAACTATTACATATACAATTTTTTTCCGTCATATATTTTTAGACACAGGCATTTTTGTTATTATTTCAGAATATATAGGTACGTTCCACCCTATATATAAAGAACAATTTTTTTATAACAAGACAATGTTACACGATTCATAATACCCTTCTCATTTTTATTACTAAACCTGAGAAACATCGGTAAACAAAAATTTTTAACTCAAAGTTGAAGCATTAACGGTACGTTTACGTTTACTCAGAACTTGGATACGATATCAAATTAAAAAAAAGGCGATTGCAAAACTTATCTTATGTAGCTTATAATAAAAGTTAAGCTATCAAATGACTATGGATAGAAAAAGTGGCGTGTTCTTTAATATTGCACTATCCTAAACAGAGACTAAATTTGTTCAATGTTCAAAATTGAACTTTTTATCTTTACTAAAAAAAATTGAGTCTGGTGAAAATTATTCTCGCAATGCAATTATGGTGAACTTGATGAAAAATGTTACAGCTCTTCGTAAGAATGATATAAATTTAAATAGTTTGCTCTCCGCTTATAGTATAGGTGCCGATTAATTTTTCCTCGCACATTTTTTTGTTTCTTCAATGAGGTACATTTTAATGAACGGTGAAAAAATTCTTTGTACCAGGATCAATTAATTTTTCGTCTATATTATTTTATAATCAACTTGTGGAATTATACAATTAAGTTGATTGATCATTTTTTATATATTAAGTGTATAATAAAGTTGCGCGAAAACAAAAGAGAAACGAAAGTGCATATTCCCAAGTTTTGAATGATGTTGAGAAGCTTTATAAAGTTGACAAGAGGTCTTTTATAATCATTACTTAATTACAGTTTATTTCAAAAGGCATGGAACGTGCGCAATGTATTTTATATAATTAAAAGTTTATAATAGTTCAAATGTAGAGCAAAATTAAATGTAGATTTTATTGATAAACTCAAAACTTGGTCTTAGTCGAATTGCGAGATATGAATGTTGATTGAAAACAATTTCGCTTTGTTGTTAACACTTTCACGACTTTTTAGGTACAAATTAATTGAAATATTCAATTTGTTCAATTTGCTTGGTTAAGTACAATTAAGTTTGAAATATTTTACATTCTCAAAAGGAAATTAACACTTTAATAAACATCTCCTATATTTGATTTAAAAGTTGTAATAATAATCGTAGATCAATGAAAAATTCCTTTATGTTAATGGTCAGTAGTCTTAAAAAAGCTTCGCTGGTTATGAATTATAAACTTTATGCAAGAAAAAGTTTCTTCATTTTTTCTTTCGTAAATATTTTCCTATATCTAAATAATAAGTTAAAAAAAAAAAAAAAAAAAATAGTTTAAGCAATTTCTAAAATTGTCTAGTCAATGTTAGTTTGTAATTTGATAGACAACCAATTCATCAACTTTTTTTTGTATTGGTTAAAATTTTGGATTTCGGTTAGAAACCAGTTGGACATTTGGATGCAAATTGTTATTGAAGAAACGTGGAAATGAATTTTACCCTAAGCTCGTTGCAGGGAGTTTCCGCGTGTTCCGGTGGGACAAACTAAACAACTTGAATACACTGGCACACGACTCTATCAATCTAAGACTTGCTGTGCACTAAGTGGTCGGCGCTGTCCCTCAATTACAGTCGTTCTATTTCGGTGTCTATTATTCGAGACAGGCTGCGATTCACTAGCCAAATCGATCGCGAACTAATTAACATTTATAATTAACCGCCGATTCCCTTTGCCACTCGCGAGTAATCCACAGGTTTCGTGACCTCGCATATTTACATCTCCCCTGACAAAGTCAAGTTTTTTCATCACCGTCTTGCTCAGCTTCTTTTGACTCCTCGATAAATAAATAAAAAACGAGCCTCAAAAGCACACGCCAGAATCACGACCAATTACTCTTAATCGAACTTTTCATCATTACGTAATTTTGCCTCGCGGACATGCTCCAAAAAACTTTGCTTTCAAAAAAGTCCTCCTTTTTTGGTTTATCAATAGCTCAGAAAAGAGAGCCTTGTTAATTGGTAAGGAATCATTTGAACTCAAGAGTCATTTAAAATTTGCAAACTAGAGAGTACAATTTTTTTACTTTTTAGAATATTCTATAATTTCTCCTTGAAAGCGAATCTCTGATGATTCCTTTTTTTTTAGCAATTACATTTTGGGTTTTACTCTCAATGAGATAAAAATGGTTCATCCATTAGAAATGGCTGAATATTTTAATTTCAAATTACACTGATTCGACAATTTTTCGGTTGGTAAAACGTTCATCAAGTTTTATTAAAGTGGATAATACAAAGATTTTTAATTAATACTCTAAGCAAAATATTTCACTTGAAACTCAACTTGTGAAACGGCTATTCATAAATGAATGTAATTGCAGTTTGAACAATAATGTTCCGTCTGTATTATTTCATCTGTTTTTTCGCTGTTTTATATCACTTGTTCAACGATAACAATAGTTTTCATAAAATATTCATTACTTCAATGTTTTTGACAGTGATATCCATGTCTCTGCAGGAACAACATTTTTTTTATTTAGACCAAAAAAAAAAGCAACAAAAATGTCAGCGAAGCGTTCAATTGTATTATTTCAAATTAAAAAACTAGAAAAAAAAAGAAAATTGACATAACGTTATGGACCGGTCACATGTTAACCATCAGTGCTATGCATCTGGTTACGTAATATTGATTAATTTTACCGTAAAATGTCACAATATGAAATATTGTATAACGCGGAAAATTGTGCCATTGCATTGGAGCCTATCAAGTATAGCTGAAAAAGATTATCAAATGCACAGGATTACGTATGATGAAATGGCAAAATTGCGAATCCTGGCTGATGCACTTTTCACTCTTACGCCTAGAATCAGATTAGCCCATTGGATTGAGCCTCGCAGCAATTTGTAGTCTGCCTCGTGAAGCAGTGAGAGATCCCTGCGATGACGTAAGTCAAACAGAAAGTTTGATTTCGTACCTGGACAGCCCGGGTGGTGATTTGTTATCCAGAGCATCGTTCGTCGTCTCGACCTTATCGTGGTGCGTCAGTCTGGGAGGGGGGTTGGGTTTGCTCGGCTTAGGCGGTAGGGCCGGTTTCGTCTTGTCTTCGGTTTTCATCTCGCCGAAATTTTGCTTCTTTGAATCGGCCTCGCTCTTCAGCCTGTCGTACTCGAACGGCTTCGTCGTTTGCTCATACTTCGGGACTACGTGGTTTTCCGCCTTTACAAATTGTTCAAATCGCTGCTGTTGCTGGCCCGCTTGCTGGTTCTGCGGTTCGAACCGCATCTGCTCGAATTTATCTTGCACCTTGCCAGGCTCAAATTTCAGCCTTTCGTTAGGTGTCTCCGCGGTCGTGCCTGCAAAAGTTTAATCAGTCTTACATTAAAAAGTCACAAATTCAATCGCTGATAATAAATAATCATTTCCAAAATTCAGCCTGTGTGACAATCTATACGTAACATAAATGTAAACGTAAAATATATATAAATATACTTAATATACTTAAATGTATAAAAAGATGTAAATAGATATGTGTTGAGTTACGTGTGATAAATTTTGATGTCATGATGCGTGACTAAATTTTTGCAAAAGAAAAATGAAGCTCAAACGTAATTTGATTGGTTTTTCAAGCATGCAATTTGTTCAAGGTCTTCATCCTCGGCAAGTCATTGTTATCGACGAAATAACGAGTTAATCGCTCATTTATTTGCTTAAACTGAAATTTAATTAAACTTTTGCCGCGCGTCAAGGACTTCGAAATTCGATCCGCGAATCGACTTTTTTTTCTCCCTCTTTTGTTTTCCTTTTGCCAATTAATTTATATTACAATTGCATTCCATTCAACTATTTATACAGAAAATCGAGGAGCGCGGTTTTCGTTTCGCTTCCATTATTTGTCCAAAGTTTGTTCAATGGAATTTGTTTATGGATATACGAGTTTAAATTGCAGCCGCAAAGTTTAGCAAGAAAGATTTGAAGGCGCTAAAGCGCGGTCCCGTCAAACAACCCGGGGCTTCGTTTGCATTTGAATTCTTCATCAATCTCAATTGTTTGCAATAATGTTTCTCACAGACTTCTCTCTCTCCCTCTCTCTGTCTCTTTGTCTTCTTTGATCAGCTGCCAACATTCGCGATTCACTCTTACATCCATTGTTTGGATAAGTCTTGTATTAATCAACGTTTCGCTATGGCCACTCATCTCCGTCAATATTATTTCTCTTAAATACATCATTTAGTCGACCTATTTTCAATTTCGTCGGCCTTGAATCTTCCAAAAACTTCAGATGTATTAAAGTTATACACATGTACAAAACAAATATATATCGATTATCGTTTTATATACTCATATCTATGGCATATAGATTTTATATGTCCACACGGAAAAAAACATGTTATAAAAATTAGTATAATATATTGTATAACCCAGACATATCTTACACACCTTGTAAATTATCCTTTAAACTTATTAGATTTTTTATTATAATTACAATAAAATTCACAACATCGAAAATGATTAGAAAATTATATTTAAATTTGTCAAAAGCTACACCATGTATTTCGATTACAATAAGTTATAGTAATTTTATTGATAAGTTCAATAATTCATATAATATGTTTTTTCTGCGTGCATATGTATGTGATATATATATATCCTTTTATGCTGCTAGAAGTGTATCATACATATGTTTGGTTGTATAGAAAAGACGAATAAAAAATGAAAAGAAGATCCAAGGCCAAATTTACGCAAGCCGTTTCATTCATCGGGATCTAAAAAGTATAAAACATATGTTAACAGAAAACGGTCCCTGACCTACTGTCTGACGAAAACAATGACATATAAGCGCAGCATCTTGGCGCGCGAGTGTTTGGATCGGTGCCAAAGATCGGCGCAACTCTATCATTGTTTGGTCCAACAAGTGTACGTCATAACAGTCATGATTTTTGATTGCGTTCCAAAAGATCAACGTCCCAAAATCGCGGCTGACCGCTCTCTGACCTCAAATCCGTGCCCAATCGGCATTAAATGGGATTGTTTCCCATGTTCAACTGAATTTCGATAAGCCGCGTCGGAAACTTTCAATAACGTTGACTGCATATTTGCCCGTCATGAATGAGGAATGTGGCCGCAAATGCAAAAATTCTTTTCCCAAGAAAATGCCACCACCGCCGCCGCCTTTTTCTTTCTTCTGCCCGTCGTCTTCTTATTCTTTTTCGGTATATTATTAGAGATTGGTATATTGATTTTCGACCTCATACCGCACTCATAAAAAGGAACGAGGAAATTAAAACAGCGATGCGGCTGCAGGATTAAATTAAAAACCAAGGGATTCAACGCGAAAGTGTCGTAGACGGAGATGTTCAGTCGTTCTCCACTGATCCTCTCTGATACCCTCACTCTTTACTTTTTATTCCTATTCTTAAACACAATCCACGTTAAAAAATACACGTGTCAAATGTTCTTATTAATGCATACACATTTGTACAGCCAAATTGAATATTTATATGACTTTAAATATTGTTTCCATGTTGATTTTTGCAAGAGTAACTTTATCGATACAATCTGCTTTGCCCTTAAATTGAAGTGATTTTTTTATTTTTCAATTGTCAATAACTTATGTTACAAGATAACGAAAAGAAGAAACGAAAACATTACAAAATGTATTTCCGTCGGCATCAAAATTTCACGTCGTTAGTCGCTCGAAAATGATCGGCTTGGCGAAAAACGCTCGCTGAGAGGATGTTTGGAGTATATAGCCTGGTACGAGATGTTATGTTGGATCTTATGTTGTCTTATTATATCATTCTGTTTCGCAAATTGTTTCCTCGTACCGCGTAGCGCGGGGTGAATGCTTCCCGCAGTTTATTCCGATAGATTTGATGCGATAGAAGAATGCATCCATATCGGATTTGAAATCACATTCTCAAACGACTGCGGGCACAATAAATTATTTATATTATGCAACATTAGGCAAAACGAGATAGAGAGAGAAAGAATAGATTAAAAAAAAAGGGAAACAATTTGTCAGTGAAAGTCGTTAAAACTTTTTGCCAATTGTGTAATCGATGAATCTTTGGCAAAAAGGAAACCAATTGCTAATCGATTGGATTATTATCGACGATTAATTATAATTGATGAGGTCCGTCTCGAATGTTTGACAAATGTTTGTTGGTTCTCCGAGGGACTGAAACGCGAACGTTCTTTTTCGCCTGTTGGTTTGCGCAAAAAGTACGTGTTCACTTACTTGAAATCGATCCGGGCAGAGGCTGCTGCGTCTGGCCGAAGCCGTGGGACGGATAACCAGAAGTGAAATTTGAACTGTTTGTCGTGGTGAAATTGTGCCTAGGCGAGTAATTTTGTTCCTGCGTGACACCGTTGGGCGAATTCGGTTGAGCTTGACTTTGAACGGGATAGCTCTGACCGCGACCAATGAGGCTCAGGGTCTGCGGCATAACCGGATGAATTTTCGTCGACGAGGTCTGGTAGATGGGCGACTTGACCGGGAAGCTCGGCGCCACGCTGGACACGGGCTTTTGGTGGGTCGGTTGCGCGCTGTTCCGGTGCATCTGGCCCTGCTGCTGTGCATTAAGCGTATTAGGTCCATTTGGTCCGACGAGCTGCGGCTTCTGCTGAAGCAGCCGCAAATTTTGATTCTCTGCTCCTAGTCCACTGCCGATGTTATTATTGATGTTATTATTGTTGTTCGTTGTCAGGTTGTTGTTGTTGTTGTTATTGTTGTTGCAAAGGAACTGCGAGCCGCTTGTGAAATTAGGCGAGCCGTTTTGTTGCTGATTGTTCAGGGGTTGTGATTGACCTGAAATTACAAAAAAATTCCCATTCTGTTAATGAAATGGTACGATGAAGAGAAAATCTATTGTAGTGGGATATTGATTGGTGCAGGGGTAAAAAAAAGTGCAAGTAGTAACACAAGTGGAGTCCGGTAAATTTTTTAGTCAACTGAAGTTGTTCGATTTTTTTGCAAAGGGTTTGGAGGAAAGGCGGATGAGATTTTTATGAACCCAAGTGGCGAGAAGTTGCTTTTCTTGTTTTCTTTTTTCTATTGCAGTTGAAATAGATATCGAAATATCAGTTTTTCTTTTGTTATTGATTTTATTATAATATTAGAATTTTTTTTATTAAAAAATAAAAAGTTTATTGTTCATGTATCAGATAGATGCGAAATTGAAATAATAATTTAAACAGATTCGTAATTTGCTATTATAACTCATTTCTCACCGATTTGGATTCAACTTTCAAAAAAGTTTTTGTGGATTTGTGTTCTGTACGATCAAATTAATAAACTTTTTTGCAGTAACAATGTTCTTTTAGTTTTTTGCAATAACAATTAAATTTGTTCATAAAAAGTATTTGTTTATTGTTAATTATCAGCTTTTTTGTGAGGGAAAGCAATTTTTGGAAATGTAGCGAAAATGTATCACGACAAAAGTGAGTCAACCAATTAAGCCTTATAAATGAATAAAAATCCATGATACACAAATTTTTTTCCTCCTGATTATAAATTTGATTACAAACTATAAAACAACAAGAAATTGATTTCTTTGATAAAAAATTAAAAATTTTAAAAATTGAACAATTTTGTTGAATATTTATCTGTCTGAAACATTCTAATTTATAGAGCAAATTTTTTGAATAAAATGAATATATTGAACATTTATAGACCATTATTAATCTTGTTCAATTTATATGTTTGGAAATTGTAAGATATAAATGTTTTGTTTTGTGTATATAGTGTATGATGATTACTTTGATGTGAAAATAAAAGGAAAGCAAAAGAAGGTAAGAAATACAACATGTCTCGATGATTAAAATTGTTGTGGATGATGAAAGGTGAATGATTTGTCGTTACCTTGAATATGCGACTGCGACTGACTGTGTGCAATCTGATGACCAAACTGTTGCAGGGTCGTTCTTTGTCCGATCTGTGAGGCACTGGCGCTGTGTTGAATTTTGTTCTTATTGACGTCGTCATCGGTGGTCTTAAAGTTGACGGTGAATTTGGTATTGTACGGCAAGGTCTGGTACTTGGGGTCGTTCTTGTTCAAGTTGAAGTCATTGTCGTTCGGGATGTGCGAGTAGGGCTCGATCGCGGCGATGTTACCCGCGGGCCGCGATTTGCCGCCGCTGTTGAAGTCCAGCTTTGATTCACCGAAGCCCGTACCACCAGGGGTACGCCCGTTTGCTGCAAGTTGCTGACTCATGCGTTGGTTAAGCGCTTTCTTTCGCTGCAGTCGACCTTGCAGCTGGACTATCCTCGCGTCGATCGAGGCCATTTCCGCTTGACGCTGCGCCAACGCTAATCTTTGCTGGGAAACCACTTGATTTTGCTGCTCGTTCATCTTATTACGATACTGCAAAAAACAAAATATAGCAAAATATCATTTAAATCAGTCTTTCAGTAAAACATTTCCCTAGTAAAAAGGATCATATATTGTCCATACATAAAACATATATTACCAATATATTATTTCAGAAATCATATATTGACCATATATTGATAGTATTTTAAAATTGCTTTTAAATTAGCAATACATAGTCCATATGTGAAAAATATGCGAAATATATGGTCAATATATTGACAATATATGAACAATATATGATTTTCTGAAAATAATATGTTGTCAATCTATTGATAACATATGGACAATATATTATCTTTTTTACTAGGGTTTTTATACTTTTTAATATTTTTCTAAAATGGATTTCATAAAATTCTCAAGTTTTTTACAGTAAAAATTTCTTCTAAACCGTTATTATTGTGACAAATCTTATTTTCAATGATTTCTAGGCGGAGTTATAGTGTTTTTCTAGTGATTTCTGGTATATTAACTCTAGAGACCGTTTTCCAATATTTGTTTAATTTATTGATTCATTTTCTCTGTTGCTAATAACTTTGAAGTTGAAAATGAAATGAAATCTGATTGGGTAGTTTGATTTGATGAAGAAAAAAGTTAACCGCCACGACGAGCAGACAAATTAACCGTAATTAACTTGAGTAAGTTGGTTAAAAGCACTGTCATAGGCGACACCGCAATGTTAGTCCGAGGGTTGAACCCCACGAGGACCTCATTAGCACTTCATGTTTATGTATGTGCTTGTATAATCTCAAACTCCTGGTAACTTATATGCGCTAAACACACAATTAACGCTAGCAAATAGCTTTTCGAATATGCAAATGGACCAGCCAAAAGACAAGCTGTACGAAAATTGATGGTCGCTTTACAAACATCACCTGTTACGTGACTTTGATGAAAAAATGCACAAAAACCCAAGAACAAACAAACAAGCAAACAAACAAACACATTGGCCTGAAAATTGTGAAACGTTTTCTTAACCCACAACGAAACCTTTTGACACGACAAAATTGAAGATCAAACAGAAAAGAAGCCTTGAGATGTAAGGTTGTTATTCAAGGTTTAATTGTGTTTCTAACTACTTGTATAGCTGAATGTTGTAAAAGCTAAGTGAACTTTGATGGGTTTGACAGAGTTGAATTTGTGAGTGACTATAGACGGCACAAAGAGAAAAGAAGTACATTTTTTTGATAGGAATAACTAGCAATCCACGACTTTAATCAAGCCATCGAACAGACGATATTGAATCACAGCGAGATCAACTAAGGTAAAGTAAGTGGCGTGAAAATGTGTCGTTGCTCGATCTTGTCAAATTTTGTTACTGCGAAATTGCCTTGTTTCAAATTTCGACGTGTGAAAGGCAACATGACCGGGAGGAACCGCTTTGATCCACGACATTTAGTAGATTTTCTTTTTCCAATCTCGTGTTCAATTATTACGCCTGACGTATAACCTTATAAAAATACAAAATAACAGGCAAAAAAAAATGTTGTTTAATTTCAATTTGTTTATCTGAAAAATAAGATAAATCTTGTATGTGATATGTTATATATGAGAAAATCTATGTGATATATACGTAAGGCGAGCCATATGTGTTAAGCGTGTTAAATATTTTTTACACGGAATTTGTTTTTAGGAGAGTTAATTAAAAAATGTATTCCGTTATTTGAATTCCACTTTTCGAGAAAAAGCATTGTTTTTTCAGACAGATCGGTTGTCAATTGAAGAAATGCAATTTTTCACATATTGCATTTTCTCAGCAAACAAATGTTTGTCCCCGAGTAAACATGATATCTACGACGAGCAATATAACCCGGTGGACAGTAACTATAGCTCATCAGCAGGAACGTGTATACAAGTACGCGGAATGTATGTATTCCTTTTTCAATTTTATCTGGCTCTCGCGATTTTTGATTTCTTATCGTGTTTGACGATTCCTTTGCAGTAAGGAGGATTCAATGTAATTGGCAAAGAGGAAAGGAAATAAAAAATAACAAAAATGGAATACACGGGAAACATTTTTGAATCATAAAATTGTGTCTCGATAAAAAACAAACATCCCTTTTTATCCGGGATGAAAATTTATTGAATCGTAAAATGATTGTTGCGTGTTTATTGACAAATTTGAGCAATAAATACACTTTACCCCGTTGTTCCTATAAATATTTATACTCCACTGTCAATAATCCCAAAATACGATTCTCCTTTATATTCAAAACACCACTGTTGCTTGAATATTCATACGACGTTACGATTTATTCATTTTACTCTCGTGTAATGCCGCCTCGATATTGTCATTCCAATTATTGAATAAACAGAAATTCCTTCTTCATTAATGATTTTTTCCCCTAATGAACATTTTTATTTCATTACCAATTTTTAATTAAGACCAGAAATACTGCAGTGTGTATACACATCCGCCGGCGCAATTTTTCTTAATTAACAGTTTTTCTATTAATAATATTATTATCGAACAAAAAAGGAGTCATAATTAAAACAACGATTATATAAATGATTCTGTATGTAATATTAATGAATATCGAATATCAAACAAATATAATACAAATAAACTGTCTTGATCCAGACTCTCACGAGTGCAGAGTTTAGAATTGACCTAAAAATATAAATCCTCCACAGGATGGTTGAGCGTTTTTTTTTCTCGATAATTCGGTCTTTTAACCCAATTTTGAATTTTTCCATTCAAATTGAAGATGATTCAGCTCCTATTATTGTGCCATTCAGTTTCTTGTACTTCAGTTAATATACCTGATTTATAAATTTTTCTTGGGATCCACTTCAGCCTTTCCTTAAATTGATTATTAAAAACATTGAATATTTTCATCTGAGTGACCAAATAAAATGTATAATCAAAATGAGCAATTAAATAAATTTTCACTATTAACAAAAAAAGACAGCCGTCAAATTTAAAGCTCGAACCTTCAAATGTTAAATGATTCATTTACATTTTATCATTAATATTTAATTGAAAATATAATAATTATATTAAATTTCCATATCAAAATTCTTTAAAAACTACAAAAGGCAAAAAAGAAAATATTTGTCAAGTTTCTTTTTGCCATTTGAATTGTCGTATCAATTTGTTAATTCATGTGCCTAAACAAACAGCACCGTTGCACTCAACATTTAGCATCGTAAATGAGATTTGTTTTTTAAAAACAGAGTTGTTAAGTTTATGACAGCAGAGTTTCATCCCTGATCAGCCTATTACGGGGATGTGTAGAATCTTGAGCGTCATGAAGCCGGCAACTGGCGCACGGAATAGTAAAAAGCACGATATTACTCCAGGGAGACTAGTAAAATAAACAGACGTGTCCGCGAGGAACAATTGTCTTGTGACTTACCATGAGTTCCTTGCGGAGCTTTTCAAGCTCGGCGCTGGCGGGGGTCGGGATGTGGCCGGGGGCCCCGCGTTGTTGCGCCGGCCACGCAGCTCCTCCAGCTGTCGCGTCAGCTCTTCGACCTTCGCCACCGCCAACGAGAGCTCCTTCTCCTTTTCATTGAACAGCGCCCTTATACAGTCTAGGTCGGAAGCTGAAACACAAAAAGAAGACTGAGATTAGTCCAAGAACAATGCTGGCTCGTGACAATGACTGTAGGGGAACCACCTACTCCAAAGGGGTAATTCAAACTTGCTCCCTCAAACAATGCAACCCGTTCGATACTTATAATTCGCTTTACGTGCTTTTAAACATAATTTACACAAAAAATACTCCATCTAAAACAACCATCCATCGCGAACTTGATTAAACTTTCTTTTCTTTCCGTCAAGTTTTTCAACTTTTTCAACTTCTTGATAATAAATAAAATTACCTTCATCGTTCCTAGTCAAAGGATCATATATTGTCTATATATAAACAATAGATTGACAATAAATTAAAATATATTCATATATGGATGGATCATACATGAACCATACAAAACCATGAGTTTTAATGTTTTGCATATATGGACTAATAATATATATTATTTATATACGGTTCATTTATGGTCTACATATGGTTTTATATGCTTTCAAAATATATGAGAAATATTGTTGGATTATGTTTTATGTATGAAAAAAAAAAAAAAAAAAACAATAGAGATGATCATTTTTACGAGGAACATAAATACAAGAAAACTTTCAATTAGATTTACGTGCTTCTGACCAATAATTCACAAAAACCAGAGGGTTTAAAAGAACGATCCATCTTGAAATTGATTAAACTTTGTTTTTTGTTATTGGCGTTAAGTTTTTTGTTTTCAAGTTTGCCTGCAGTTTATTTTTTATTCGAATGGAACAGTTCTTCCCCGGACAAAGAGAAAAGAAGATCGCAGTTGAGAAAGTAATTAAACATTGTGTTGGTTCATTTTGTAAGGCTGTTAATTAGCAGATGGAAATGTATCTGCTATGCAATTGTCTGCCACCAGACATTTGTTGTGTTTCTCGGTTGATTTTTTTATTGTTACAGAGTGGAAGTTAAAAATTTGATATCAGGTGCGTTATCTCATCATCATTATCAGATGACATCGCCGGCGGGGCATCGTCAAATAAACATGAGTTTCACTCTGCTCCGATAGCCCGTCTCTTCTATTCTTACATCAATCTTTCAGAGCTGCTCTCATTTTGATGCATGTTCTGTGCTCGTTTCCTTCATTTTTATTTTATAAGCAAAAGAAAAAGATGTTTGAACAGCATAAATTAACTTATCATCAAACAAAATGAGCCTCATTGAAAAAACAATACGAAATTCTCAAAGCTACTGAAATTAACTCTTTTTCTTATTTCTCTATATAAAAAAAAGTTGTTTACAAATGAAAGAATTCGTTATTGCGACAAAAGAAAAACTCAATTTCCCAGCAACGAAGATGAACAAAACGATGTTTTGCCAAGTTTTTGTCCTCATTTGATTTTCCGCTGAGACGTGCATCCTTCGACGTGCCGAAAAAAATATGACCACTCAGGGGATTAATCTACTTAACAAAATTTGCTGGGTTGCAAAACAATTTAAAACGCATTAAGGTGGGGTATTTGAAGCTGAACAAACAAATATTTGCCAGATCGAGGAAAATCTGCATTAGCTTTGTTAGAGGCGGAATTCACTTGGGCTCGATAAAAATTCGATTGATGAATATCAGCCAGCTTGGTTATCGAGTTAAGATCAGAGGTCAAAGATGGCAAATCCAAGCTCCAAGATCTTGGATAAAACAGTAGAGAGAGAGAGATTGAGAGTAAATCAATTCGCACTCACAAAACAGAATCACCAGTTGTCCTTCAAGTTGAGCATCCGATGGTCTCAAATTCAGACATGCTATTTTGTCAATATTAACAACAAATAAACAAAAACGAAGAATTCCAGACGAAGTTTTAGAAATGCTAAAAGATTTTTTCACAATCATAATGGAAAAGTTCATTCGCTTTTGTAATTGCTGAAGATTTTGTATGATAAATTCTTCCATTTAAATCTTTTGCTTTGCGCGCAAACCCTCGTTTATGCAGCTGATGAAAATCGTTTTCCAAGAAACTTGTGAGCCGTGAGGTAAGTTCAAGATGAAAATCCCTACTTTAAAATTGTACGAGTCGTTCGTTTATGAAATTCCTTTGACTACAACGAACTGAGTTAAAAATATCGTATGAAAATATTGATGGTCAAAAAAGAAGACACATTTTGTTTAATATAAAATATTTGAATTTCGAGCTATTGGTCTTTATTGTAAAACATACTCTAATCCTGGCTCGTTTTGACGACAAATGAGTTTATAGGTGAGCTCGAAACATCACAATACGGATGCTTATGGTGAGATTAGATCGTTGTCTTTTTTTTAAGATAAAATTCTCTACCATGGAGGATCGAGGTTTTGTACACAAATTGCCCAAAAGTAAATGAGACTTTAACCAATAAAATGCCGTTAAAATAATATGGACAATCCGGGCTAATGAGGCAAATATTTTAGATTGAAAATGTGGTTTTTGATAAGAATTGTCCGACATAAGCAGCAAGCAATTTCAGTTTAGCGTAGAGTAACAAAAAAGTAAATAAAATAATAAAAAATAAAAACGAATCAAAAAATTCTGCAAATACTGCATTTTTGTCATCCCTCAAAAAGTTCATGAGCAAATATTATGTTATGCTATGAATTTAAATTCTAAAAAGAAATAAATTCTACTACTACTGCCGCTATTACTACTGCATTTTATAGTTTTATAACATAGATTTTGACTTGTAAATATTTTAAAATTGGAAATTTACCGAACGAACATTTTTTATCAGAAAAACAAAAACCGACAACTTTGCAACTTTCAATGTACA
>JAAMPD010001168.1:0-28702 GCA_025266255.1 Trissolcus basalis | reverse complement strand
TTTTTATTTATAATAATATAAATAATTGTTATATTTAAATAATAATAATAATTAATTAATTATATAACCGAGCGTTATTGGCTAAATGGCTACGGCTGCCATGTTCGCATTCGGGAGGTCGAGGGTTCAATTCCTCCGGCCGGCCACTCTGCCTAGGTTTTCGTGGTTTCCTAGGCGTTAAGGACAAAATGCCGGAGTGGATATAAAAGCCGAGCCACGACTCGACAAAAAGTTGTCAGTTACAGATAGAAAAAGGTACATATTAGAAAAATTTGTAAAACATTGTAATAGGTCTTTACCTGAAAGCAATTAATACTAAAAAAAAAAAAGTTTATAAAAGATGATTTTTTTATCATGAAAATGTTTCAATGTGACAAAAATATCAAAAGGTAAATAATGTTGAAATGAACGAGGTATCTGGAAAGTATGAAAAATTCAAAACAGCCAGAAGAAGTCGGAAATGTCAGCAGACGGATGTCACGACAGACACAATGATACCGGTAGACAAGCCACCACTTGTCGTCGAGCTTTCTTGACAATTTGCCAAATACTCGCTCGATATCGATGACGGCATGAACGCGAAATTTTTACCGCTGTTATCGACGTTCCTTTCACTTGATCACACAAAGAGCTCTATACTTAAATTTTTCGAATGAAACGAAGCAAATACTTCCCCCGACAAGATTTCAATTTTTATTTTTCCTTTACTTTTGCAGTTTATTTCGACGCTGCATTATTGGATGCAATTTTCTTTGGACATTGAGATGTCATTATTGTCTTTCAAATTGTTCTTCTTTTTTCATCATTCCGTTTTTTTACAAACAACGTTCATCATTTTTTTCAGGATTTGATTTGTAACCTTTTTCGTCGTGATGATGCAATTACCTTTGCAGGGTAAGGTGGCAATCAAAAGAATAATTTGAAAAAGTTAAAAAATCTCTATCTCGGGAACTACAATTAAAAAATCGTTCCAACGATTGAACATGAAAAAATCCTAATCTATAAGATTTATAAAAGACATGATCTAAAATACAAATTTAATTATCAATAATTTTACATTGCAATAACATTGCAATATTCCTCTTTTTTTCTCATTTATAATCGTTTTCAAATTTTTATATTATTTATATAAAAATTTTAATAATTTCAATGTCGTAAATAAAACAGGTCAAAAAGGGGTTTTTATAATCTGTTTTAAGAATGTTTCAAGTAAACCCAGAAATTCCAGAAACAGTAATAATATTGTTAAAATAATATGTAGAATATTGAAACATATGATAAACATCAAATCAAATCATTTTTATTTTTATACAAATTATTATATAGGATGTGTCAAAATGTCTTTTTCATCATGTAACATTTGTCTGTTCTTCTCTTAGGTTAGGATAAAAAAATTTGTCTATATGAAAATAAAAGTATAATATTGATTGATACCAATAATATTAGTAATAGAAAAGTAAAGTTTTACATTGCTTGAACTACTTTAGTGATACTTTAGAGTCGAGACAAAATAATTGATAGACGTTCCAATAGAATGTTGCGATTCGTCTCGGTTGCACTTTCACCTGACATTTCTTCAACTTTCTCTCTCTCTCTTTCTTTCGGAACGTTATGAAAATGTTTGTTTGACGATCGCATCTGATCCGTCAATACTCGTGCATTACTGCAAACGTAGCCTGATAAAACTTTTATTTGTCCGATGATAAATGTTTTCACAAGCTCGTAGGATGTTTCTCCGCGTCTCCTCCGCACGTTCCATTACAAATCATTCCATTCATATACGTTCTTTTCATCTAATACATAATAAACCCGCCTGCTAACCCGAGCGTTTTTATTCTGCCCCAACTATTGTTTCTTGAAACTTGAATATTTTGCTGCTGGGTCGGGGAAAATTAATTACCTCTGCATCCGAATAATGTTTTTAATTACATTTCGCGAACCGGCGAGGAACAACAATTTACTTTACGTATGAAAGCTACAAAACAATTTTATCAATTTTTTATATAGAAAAAAGAATTTTGATATGAAAATGAAACGAAGTCATATCTTTTTGATTGGCCATTTTAGAGAGATGAAAACTTTCTTTTCATTATTATTTTCCTTCATAAGCTGCACATTTGAAACGAAGAGATGAAAAGTTGGTTGGATTAAAGAAAAAAAGGACAAGTCTGACTGTCAGCGGTATGAGAAATGATAAGAAGTTGGCCATTTATCGACTGAACGAAATGCTAATCTGAGCTATGAGCGGCGCGTCGACTTATAACCGGGCCGCATTTATTCGAACGTGTGAGACGCACCGGGGCTGATAATATGATTATCGTCATCCTGTCCAAAGTGACAAACTCAGTATTCTGCGAGCCAGCCTAGCTGTTCCGACGAGCTCGTGCCCTAAACGTATTACAAGCTCGTTATTGTAAAGCTGAGTGGCACCGACACTACCATTTAATACGATTTAACCCTTCGCTACTCAGCCGGGGTGCAAACGACTCTTACTTCATTTATTTCTTCGCCTCTCCTTATTAGTCCTGATAAGTTACTCAGATTTCGCAGCGCCCATTAATCGCACGCTTTTCACAATCAAACTTTTGTCTTTTACTATCATTTTGCAACAATTCACCACTCCATCGTAAAACTTCTAACTCACAACTTTATATACTTTAAACTCGATACTCTAAACTTTCATTTTGTCGTGATAACGAATTTGATGAAAATAAAATTAAACAAAATTATAACAGCATTGAACAATTTTTTAAAAAATGAAAAAAATCAACTAAAGTTTATAATTTACATAATCTTGTGTATTTTTTCTTTTTCTCTACTTTTTAATTCATAAAATAACTGACTTATACAAGAATAAAATGCTTGGGTTAAAAGATATAGTGTTCAATAAATAAAGAACTTGTGTATTTAAGAAGGAAAATCTCGAGTTTAAGAAAACTAAAAAAATCTTGAATTATTATTTTTTTAAGTGTATTTCTTGTACAGTGAAATTCTTGAATTTTAAAACTTTGCAGAAGGGGTCGTAATTAACCGCCATAAATAGAATCGTAAACTTTACGATTTTTATGGTGACAGTTTGAGATTCAATTAAAAGTTTTTACGAGTTGTATTGCCGAATAAACGATCGCGTTTTATCATTATTAGAAATAAAAGAAAGCTTCGACGAGATAAATGGCAGTCTAATTGGTCAAATTAATTCATAATGTCAGATTATACGAGATGTCAAGCCTCCAAATGAATCGTTTCATTACGCCGCAATGAAACTGACACTTTTTATTAGATTTCACATTTGCAATATCAAATGTGAGAGAACTGACCGAATGATTCCTCGTTCTGATCTCAGATCAGAAAATTATTTTTTTTCTCCTAAGATCTTCATACGAGATAATAAATCCATCTGGCTGAATCTCGCGCTGTGCGCGCATGATTGCACTGAGAAATAATAATTGATGGGCAGAGGAAAAAAAAGTGTCGAAATTATGTTCAATCTCAGATGGCCCTGTAGCGCAGCGAAGCATTCAGCAAAAAATCTTAAGAAATCATTTTCAACCTATTCCCGAGAAACGTTTTATTCTTCCTCAGAACTCGACCGCATCTTTACAAAATGTATAAATAATTCTTCTTCTTAATCACGTTTAGTTTATTGGAATTCATATTAACTTTTTTTTCAATTTTTATACTTTAAATATGGTTTATAAATTCTTTTGCAATTCTAATTTATTTTCCAATACAACATTTTACTCACATTAAAAGCACCAGTAATCGGCATTTCATGTTTTTGTATAACCAAAACTTGGTAAAAAATATTTAACATTTTTTATGACAAAACATTATTTAAAAATTATATGCAATACCCATATATTATCTACAAATTTTTTATAATTCATTGTTCATATTTGATTTTTTGGATTAAGAAAATTATTGAATATAAAAAAAATATATTATAAAAAATCCTTTCTTTTCATAATATATAATCATATGATGGACGTATTAAAGAATGTGTATAATGTAATAAAAAAGAGCTTTAAATAGAACTGATAATACTTAACAAATATATTGTAGACATTTTTTTCAAATAAATTTATTCTCGAAAAATCCGATCTCTCGTATATTCCGATAACTGGAGCAATTACTTGATATGTGACTCACTTAGGTTTGAAATCATATATATAACACAGATATTATTTCCTATACGCGTGATATCAAAATAAAAAGGTTTTTTTTAGTAACACTGTTTTTCAGTCGTTTTGGAAGATGTTTTTAAATATTTATTAGTATGTCTGTGATATAAAAATATACGCGTCACATGTAGACATTCACATGGAATTGCTCGTGTTGAATTTAATGACAAAATGGGTTATAGTCCGCTTTTAATTTGTTTCATCGGAAAATTTAAATCTGAAATTACATGTGGAAGTGGAGAAGAACAGAACGCGGAAATTTTTATTCCAGGCAAACTAATAACTGCTGACAGACGCGACATTTATGAATTGCAATTTGTTTCAGTTTGCAATTTATAAAAAATGTATCGACAACGACGATTCGGAACGCCACTGGAACACATAAGTCTCCGCCAAAGATCCAATATAACTGCATAAAAGTGCACTTCAAATATAAACCTTTGTGTCGGGGCTTTTCATTCTGAGACGACTTTTTTTCGGCCGGGAGCTCTCCGAATGCTCTTAAATTCCGTATCGACGAGAATTTTGCCGCCATGCGTATTTAACCTCTGCTTTTTAAACGCGAGATATAAATTAGTTCACTTTTATATCACGTAAAATTGTGGTTCCAGCCCCGTTTTGTATAATGGCATTTTATCGATCCCTCTCCGATCAATTTTATTACGCGAAATAAGCGAACGATTTTGTATCGAACAATTTGGTATTTTAATTACGAGAGAATGAAAATGTCCAGACATATTGAAAATAAACAAAATAACATTGTGTCCGATTGAAAAAAAAAGAAAAAAAAAACGTAGAAGAAACAAGAAAAATGTTGATTTTTTTGGTTGTCAAAATCTAGCATCAATCAAAATATGAAAAATATGATACAACCATGTATGAGAGCATCTGCGATACGTGAAAGTAATCCCACATCGAGACTGTAATTTAGCGTGTAAAGCGAAATTTCATGATTTAGTGTTTCTTACGGAAGGATTTACAGCGCTTCGAGGTCAAGGAAAAATAACGCTAGAACAGAAAAAAGCTGGAGAGTCTGAGCATCGGAATAGTTGTTGAGTAAAATTTAGTAAAGTAAACTCCGGCAAGAGGTTTTAAATCGGTTTAAAGAATAATAAAAGACGAGAGGAAATAGGAGGAAAGAATAAACACACAGTGCATATTAAATTCAGATTTAAATCCTTCGTGCTTATTCCAACATTTTTCTTTAATTTTGATTGAATTTTTAAGGGATTATTTCCCACATTCAATTTAATTTCTTTGTCCAATTTATTTTTTTTCCACAGCTTTTTTTCTGTTTCCCAATTTACGTTGTTTTTCAGTTCACCTTGTTTTTCAATTTACTTTTGTTTTGACGACGAAATAAACAATTTAAACTGATGTTTTATTTTAAGACGGGTGAAAAATCCAGACCCAAGCAAATATTTGCAAGTGGACGTTGACTTGTTTTCGATATCGTCTCGAAGTCTGAGATTTGTCGATATGCGCTTGGCGGAGATGAAATAACTTTTTTCAGATCGTTGTCCATCGTGGCCTTTTCCGCCTTCTGCGGTGATCGATTATGTAAAACGATAAGAAAAATCTCTCATCTGTTCTTGTCAAATATTTTTCTGCTTTTGAAATAAATACAAAATGAACAAATTCTATCAAAATAAATTGAATTATTACGGATATTCGTTGGTTCCAATTTCTCGGTCCGAATACTGTGGTAAGAGGCTTCAACTTGATTGACATGCATTAACGATATTAGCTGTTTGATTAGAACAATCAATTACCATCACTAGCTATTACGTCTTAATTTAGTTCAGCTGCATCTTGAATAAATAATTTTTTTAACATTGATCCGAGATGAAAAAAGTTAAAATTACTATTTAAAAAATATTCAACTGACTTATATGATTATCATAGCTGAGTCAAAATTAATATATCGTCACATTTATGGCTCATAAATGTAAATCATATATGTAACGCTAATGTTGTCCTATATAATCATAAATGTCATATTGATGTTACTTTATATATAATTGTCTTTATATTAGTGCCCCATATATGTGCCTTTATAGACATATATATATGACTTGTAACTTGAATGTATAAAACTTTACAATGAATCGTCTTTAAAAACCGAAATAAAATTAATGATATTTTGTTCATAGAAAGAACATATATTAGAAAAAAAAAATATATATATAAGCTCTATGAAGATATCTATGTTGGCATGATATATATATACACGAGTTTAAATACGAGTAACATATTTATTTTGACCTGGGAACTTTATCGAATTCAATTTTGTAGAAAAACATAAAAGTTATGAAAATCCTTGAAAAAGCATAGCAAAGCTATTATTTACTTTATTATTATAGCAGGAGTTGTTTTTGTTATTTTAGCTTCGAGTCGTTTTAGTTTGTTTGTTCAAATTTGACGGCAACATCCAATCGAAGGAAAACGATGGTAAGTTAAACAGTCGGAAACTTAAAACGAATCTTGCATTCCGCCACTTTCGTTTGGAGAAAACTTGAGGCAATGTCTCCGTGAGGAAGAATCATGAGATGTGCCTTGCAGCCAGCCAAGATATCTCGGAAATGAAACGCAAGAGCTCAGAGAGATTCGGTTAAGATGCGCTACGCGCTTCTTTTGCGAAGGCGCGTCCAATTGGGATTGCAAAACAAAAGGGAAACGCCGTGGGATTCGGTGTGCGTTCGTACGCTAATTGCACTCATGTTTGATTTCTTTTAATCGAACTATCAGTCAGCTTGTTAATTAAATCGCGCAACTGCTCAGCGTCCAACACAATTTTTCAATTTCTTTTATTTCCATAGGAAACAAAATTAAATTAAAAACAACAAAAATCATACCATCTAGAAACGGTTTTGATATTTCTATACAAGTTTGTCAATTTTGTTAGTTAATTGAATTTTTTTCATTTCAATAAAAAATTGAATTCAAAAAAACATTCAATTTGTATCAGAATTCGGAAATACTCAATAATGTAAGAGTTACACGTGGGGTAAAAAGTTACATTTATTTATAAATTGCTTTTCATTTCTATTTCATTTGTTAATTAATAACGATATTGATTAAAAACATATCAGTACTGCAATATGATAAACACGATATGTGATATGTGATATATGTGATACGATTTTCAAATATCACAGTTACCCCGTTATTACTATTACCCTAGTTGATCTTAATTAAAATTAGAAGCAAATTTACAAATAAAAATATTTTTCACTGTATTTCACTTCGGAAAATAGAAAAAAAAATTTATTAATACATAAATTAAATAACTTTATTATGTTGCCAAAAAAAAAAGTTAATGAATTTTGACTGATACTTACTTAGTGTAGCGTTGTTGGCTCTTGATTGATCGGTTTGTGACCTCAGAAGCCTTAAGCGATTTAATTTGCTTTGTTGTTGATCCAGACGGTGCCTTAACCTTGCGAGCTTTTCTTGGTGTGCTGGTTCCTGTAAAATAATAAAACAAAATCAATAAAACGATCATAAAACATTTTTTATCACCGATATACATTTGTTGTAATTTTTAAAATTATATTTTCTCAATTGAGCTTGTTAATAAAAAAGTATCGTGTTGAAAAATTCATGCGTGTTTTCGCGAGTTTAAACTGAAAAGCTAAAAACTTTGAAATAGTTCACAAACTAACATAACCGACTGTATAAATAAGTTGGAAAATGGTTTATATGTTTCTAAGTTGGCATAATTAGTGGGAACGCGTACGAAAGTTTCTTTGCAAAGTTATTCAATTTCACACTCATACATACAACAGAGTAACATTTTACAGAATCAAATTTATTTCGCAACAGAAATTTCGGAATTCAAATGCAAACTATTATGAGATACCTTTTTGTAAAAAAAAAATTATGCTTTTATGTTTTGATAATATGATTTGCTTATTCGTAAAACAACAATAATTTCATATTCAGATTGCCAGATACTTGATTACGAATAGAAACAAAAAAAAAAAAATGAAAATTGATGAGATAAGAAAAAAGCTCAGAAAAAATGTATGAAAAAAATATTTGAACCTTCTGATGATAACCAGTTAAAAGCTTTTTATATTTTTTGATTATATCAGGTCGAATAATTTCACTTACAATTATGAATATTCGAATAAAACTATTTGCATTGGTCCAAGGCAAATATCGTTTGAATATTTGTTAAAATGCATTTTCACTGACAGAATACGAAATAAATTTTCATGCTTTAAATTTTGTATCGAATAATGTACAAATTGATTGAATGAAAATTAATTGGTATATAAATTCCTCTGTTTTTATGAAAATCATAAATTTGGTATTAGTGTATGATCATATTACCAATAATGCCAGTATATTGGTCGTCACTGTCTTTTACTTTGTTTTCTTCCAAATCAAAACAATAAAAAACGAAGAATTCTTAACAGGTAATTTATATTCAATTAATTTTATTATAATATATATTTATATTATACACTGAAATATATTCAATCGAAAATCAATTTTTCATCATTTGAATCTCAATTTGAATTATTAAACTGAAATATTATTAATCTTCTACCAAAATTTCGAAATTAATTTTATTTGTTTGAATTACAAATTCAATTTTCCCTTAAAATATACAAATAAAAAATTGTAGTATGTTATGTTTAATTTATAACTAATGTGTGTTTGTGAATATATAAATGGTAACTACATTTTTTTGGAAACTGAATTGCGGTATACGTTTCATCTACAGTATCGATGTTTCGCTGACTATTTGTAAGACCTATTGTGATTTCAATTTTTTCATCCAAAAATAGAATTTAATTCTGAGCAAAATGACGACCTGTTAAACTCACTCTGGATATTAAACATTCTTTGTTTGTAAAATTCAAATAGAATTTGCATTTACGGAATGCAAATAATTACATGTTTCGATAGAAATATTTACTTCAAAGACTCAAGAATGTATATATAAACAAACAGTTAATCGAATACAGATAATAATTAAGATTCGATCCAAAAGAAACTTCACTTCTAATAATACTGATTAAAATATTTACTGAGAGTGAAATAATTATCATTTTGATATTGATATTTTCATATTATAATTTTTTTAAGTTCATTTAATAACATTTGATTATACAGATACTGGAGCTTTTCTATTAAATATACATAGCTCATGTTTGTTTACATATATGATTCATATCTGTTTCGTCTTTGAGTTATATCCCATAAATATAAACTGCACATTTGTCAGTTTGTATGTGAGATATGTTTATTTTTACCTCGTCTATCCGAAACTGAGTGAACTATTTTTAATCAGTTGAATTAAGGTTTGAAATAAAAATATATTAGAAAATTAGCAATTATTAGAAACGTAGCAAGTATATTTTGTTATCTATATCACGTTTCAACGGGATGGCTTTGTTAGTTTTTTTGGTTTCGTAGGAAAATATAATAGCCAATCGATGAAGCATGGGGTGTGGGTTGATTGGAAAATAAGTGTCTCGTATTTCCGAAATGTAATCGCAATTAAGGTAAAGGCGAAACTTCTCGCGTCGATAAATATCCACTTTGAACGAGTTTCGTAACTTGTACGGTCTATAGACTCTTGCATTCGGCTATGTATAATTTGGTCATTAGATCCGAAACTAAACATCTCGTAAAAAGTTGTGTCTCTTTTGGCATGAATAATACATGATAAACAGATGATTAATTATTCATTTGGCTCATGTTCTGTGTGCACAATTAGTAATTGCTACAAGCATAATCCAATGTTAATGTTTTCTCTGATTTATTGTTAAAATTTTTTGCATATTATTTATTAGTCTTAGCTTGTCGCAGCCATAAATATGAAATATCGAGAAAAATTGTTAATCAAGGTTCTGACAGAAAAAAGAATCCAATGAAAAAACAGACATTCTTTAGCAAAAAAATATTGTCAATATAAACAAACACATTTTCTATGCATGCATTCCATTTTTTATTCAGTTGAAAATCAGGTGTTGGGCGAATCACAATAATTTGTCAAAGCCGGGTTCATAGGTGCAGAACCAATTTAGACAGTTGGACGATTTACAATTAATCAAGGGTGATAAACGACCGAAAAACACGTATCCGATCTTGAAACCATCCAGTCTGGAATGTTTCGTGCGAACGGGCAAACTGATGATACCATTCCCTTGTTAAATATCAAAAGTAATTCAGACAGAGAGAGAGAGAGAGAGAGAAAAAAAAAAACTTGTCATTTTTCAAATTTCATATATTATCTGAATTCGTACTTGACTACATTAAAATTTACCAGAATTATAATAATTTTTATTTTGAATAAAACAAGTTGTGTAAAATGTATTAATAAAATATGATTCTACTAATTATAAAAACTTTAATTCAAATATTGTGGTTAAAGCCCAAAAGTTTTTGAAATTGAGAAAATTGCTTCCTTCTGAAATTATAAAACGCGCGTTCATGTTTTTACCCAAATGGACATAATTACATAAATTATTTTCCAATTGTGGGTTAAAAGTTCTAACTAAAGTTACTCTAAGTACAATTCGGTTTCGAATCTTTCAATTAAAACCCGTTATGATAAATTGACGATAACAGTTTTCAAACTGCCTCATTATTTTTCCATAACATTCTTTATCAATATTTTACTGGAACAAATTAATCAAACTGAAATGTTCGAATATGGAAATATAATTATGAGATATATAACGAGATATATAATACATGATAGGTATTACAACATTTAGTAGTCTAATAAAAAAGGTTATATCATGTTGGTACATAAAATAAATATTGACAATAGATTAAACATTTATTAAGTTTAATAATATATATTCATTGTTTTTGAACTTTTTTCTCATCTAATATATAGTCGAAATATAATTTACTAAAACCAATATATATTTTCATATCAAGATTGATTCTTTTTATTCTATTTTATTATTAAGTCAAATATGTCACGGATATGCTTGTATACATCTTAACACATACGTCACATATAAATCTACATATTAGCATTTGTCAAATTTCTATTTATTTTTGAATGAATAGGACCACTGAATCATAAACTGCAGTTTGAATAAACGAAAATAAAATTTATTCAGCTTGATTTATTACCACAGCTTTGAAGATCCTAATATGATTGATTGACAAAATTGTAAAGGTCAAGATGATGCGGAAAAATTGAGAGGACAATTCGCAAGGCCAAGACACAATTCAAGGTCAGCTTAACGGTACCCCCGTTCGCATTTCAGTCATTTGCTCGGGCATCTGTTCCTTGTCACGCGGAAGGGATTCTCACTAGAACGGCATCACGACACGCTCATTATGTTGTTTGCTTTCTGCAAACCTATTACCGTCGTAATTAAAAACCCTTTTCTTCCATTATTGTCCATGCGTTTGCTTCTGTCATAGCAGAAGCAGCCATTAATGTCAACTTGTCGCTCTCACTCCGAGCATAAACGTTGTCGTTCTGATTGTCACTTGAAAAACCGCGATCTCGCAACTTGTAATATAAATTTCAGCAACAAGATAGTAAACACGTACAAAATTGTATTATTAAAAGGAAAAAGTAAATAATAGAAAATTTAAGTAAAAAAAAAAAAAAAAAAAATAAGAAGACCTTTAAGATTTATGATAGAGAAAATTGTCCTGAGTCCGAAAGTTTTCGAACGACTGTAATAAAATATTGTCATATTGAAAGATTTTTATGAGATTCAGGTAATAAAATTCTGGAAGTATAAATGTAATTGAATTTACAACATCCCTCGGAACAGTCGTACATTGAGAAAAATCGTTGGACTAAGATTGTTCATTTTTTGTACGAATAAGTCTATATGACAATTCTGAACTCATTCAAATAGTTGGAAGTAATAATAATAATCATATAATTCGAATTTCTGAGTTAATATGAGATTACAATTTGGAATTAGCATTGAATTCATCGGAGCATACAATATCGAAACATGATGTGAATTTAAATACCTAACAGCAGGCTCCGTTAACAAAAACAAA
This sequence comes from Trissolcus basalis, assembly GCA_025266255.1. Lineage (NCBI taxonomy): Eukaryota > Metazoa > Arthropoda > Insecta > Hymenoptera > Scelionidae > Trissolcus > Trissolcus basalis. The sequence goes on along the minus strand of JAAMPD010001168.1, from coordinate 16,517 downwards.
ATCCAACCACCACTGTGGAATTTTATTAAACATTCCTGTTTATTAATATTGGCGGTTCAAATGTTGTTTGAGTTAATAATTTGGTTTGCCGGAGTTGGTCTAATTAATTATTATCCAACCGCAAATTATATATATGCATATATAGATGTACATATTTGAGGGTGACTGTGAGTGTAACCAACGAACAATGACACCCGATGTATCATTATATTGATACATCGCGGACACAGTGCCTACTTCTTCTTCATTTACGGAGGGCGCTTGTGCACAGCTGATCGATAATCCGGAAACAATTTGTCTGGTGTTCTTTCTCGCCATCGGTGACCCACAAACTTGCCTCGATTTTGCAAACAATTTTTCATTCGTTTTTCCATTGTGTCGTCTTTCCTCGTCCCCATCCCTATCGCAAAATTGAATTCTCTCCGAAATGTCTCCTTTGAACATTGCACCCTCAAACGCGTCCGAACAGACACGATGCAAAAGTATTTCTATTTCAGTTCAACTTGACGGAAATGAGACAAAAGTTTAAAAACACAACCAGAAAAATATCATATGTGTTATACATATGACATATGTGCAATGTGCAATGTGCAATAAGCTCAGTCAAAGAATTGAATTTCCATTTTAAAAAATGTATATCAGACATATGGCGCATATATTGTACATATATTATATATGCAACACATTTAAGTTTAGATATTCTCTTTATTAAAAAGAATTGCATGATGTCCATACATGAAATATGAGTTTCAATGATATACGGATTATAAATTAGCTATATATTGATATATATATTCTAATATTTTTCATACACAGAGAATATATGGTCAAATATCGTCCACATATTGTCAATATAATATATTGGCAATGTTTCTTTTATGTATGGATAATTTATGACCAATTTTATTAGAGCATATGTTTTATATATGTTATATAATATATTTAAATACATTTATATTCATATATTCCCATATGTTATAATATCATATGTAAATATGTATGTTATGTATGTATAAAAATATATGCAAACCCACATGGAAAAAAATATATTTTCTATTATATTTAAATTATATATTATATAAATGAAGTATTTAAACTTATATACTTTATATGATACTTTACAGTTAAATATAAATCTTGTATATAATAATATATATAAAAAATATATATTCTTGCATATATGTTTGTCCGTGTGGGAACATCATATAAACAACAAATTTATGGTGTTTTATTTTGGTGGATAAGTTGAGTAAGTAGAAAATCTGGCGAAAACAGAATATAATGTCATAATAATAATTCAAAAAGTGAAAATAATTGATAAAGTTTAACCCCGATGGCAAAACTATTTGAAACAACAATAACGAGACGTGTCCCGGAGAATAGTTATAGTGCTCTGCTATATACCTGATAGAACACGTTGAATTTATGTTCGCATGGGTGATTTGTGGAGATGATTGTGGCGGAGATGTTCATTAATCAAATGGGAAATTTTGATTAAATGTTTTTCGATTATTTTAGAGCTTGATTAAGCTGCAAATTCCGGGGCGAAAATTCATTTTAATCACTCCGCGCAATATAAGCTACAAAACCACGAACGAGACCTCGGATGAATAAAGAACAAAAAAAAAAATAATTTGTTTGCAAAGTGTTTCATAGCCTCAAGAAATTTAATCAAATGTTAACCTACGTTTAACTGAATTGTCGATTGTTTAATTCGAAACTTTTTAAAAACGATAATTCGAAAATTTATTCTTTTGTTTGAAATTGTTTTTTTCATAAAAACAAGAGCATCAATGTAGGTCAGTTCTTTTCGAACCGTCTCATAGTGCAATTTATTGTTAAGCATTGAAATTTGCGTCTATAATTTTCTTGTGGATTTTAGACGACGCGTCCACGACAATTAATATTTAACCTGAAAAAGTTTATTAAAAGTCAAGTGAACAGGGTCAGGAGGAAGAGAGAGAGGCTTGGTTTAGGAGCTTTTTTAATCGGCTTCAAGCCCGCGTTTGACTATGAATGGAGCGCAAAACGCGAATCTGGAATTAAAAGGTAAAAGTGTAAAATGTGAAAAATGAGCTTACCTGAGTGCCTCGCAACACGGCTAGGCGGGCCTCGCGCTGCTCCAAAAGTCGTCTTTGCTGCGCTATTTCACGCTGTTGCCTCGCTGCCATGCTTTCGAGTTCGCTAAGCACCAGCACGGCACCGCCCCCGCCCACTGGTAACTAAAACACACGATTAAACCAACTGGTTAGGAGCAAGTCACACACCAAAAAAAAGAACATCTTTTTCTTTTTCTACACTTTTTTCCAACACGTAAACATCCTTTGTGAACATTGCTATTAAAACAAAACAAAAAAATATCAACTTTTTTTCTTTTCGAAAAGTTGTACAAAAACATGCATTCATGCTGCTCCTCTTTTATTATGTACTTCTGGTCGCGACTTTTTTCTCTCACTTTTTTTTTGGTTCGTACATGAAGGAAAAACTATACGATAAAAAAAAAGCTAGACAATAAAACGTTTTTCTGTTACGGTTCGCATTATTTTTCATAGACGTCAGTTAATGTCTAATGGTTATGTGGAACATGCCATTTTTTGGAGAGCGAAATTATAAAGATGAATGATGGTTGGCTGTGCGTAGTAAAAGGTGATTCGAGAACGTAAATCGATTTGCGTTAGCAATTTTAATGGAAGTAATATCAAGTTATTGTACACGTTATCTGTGCCAAGAGAGTGTAGTTACGTTCGATAATAAAAATTCTTGGTCAGTATGAATACTATTGTACATCAAGTTTAGTGCCGTGTTGGATTGAATAAAATCCTTTTTTTCAATCTGTGCTGCGAGATAATAAATTAAAACTAAAAGCTCGAAAAATTCTTTCAGTTTAAGGCAAAAATTTATTATCTTAACGACATTGCCCTTTGTAGAAAAAAAAATTGCACTTTTGCAAAAATGTTCGCTTTGCGAGTTGTTGTAAATTGCAAAATTTCCCACTTTGTGAATAGTTGCTCTTGGTAAACATTTTCGCAGTGTTTAATTTTGCAGAGAGCAATATTTGCATTTTGTCAATTTTGGCACTTTCACGAAAAATCTACATTTTGACAAAATATGATTTTTTGCGAAGTTGTGCACATTGCAACAATTTCAGTCTGATAACAAAAATTTTGCTGACTGTGAATCAAAAAAAAAAGTGGTTCCAATAATAGGTCAACATTTTAATTACAAAAATTTGACTGGGTAATTTGTCAAGAAACACGGATGAGCGTTAGTGAAAAGTCGTCGACAAAGGGGATAGATAAGCATTTTTTTAGAGCAACGATGAAAGATATGATACTGCGGGGTCTAAATCACTTAACTTGAGGATGATTTTGTAGTTTTGCATCTAGATGAAAACTTGTCTTACGACCCCGAGAGCTCATCTCATCAGAGATATTTTTAAATTGAAAAAAAAAGAAAAAAAAATGAAAACGGTGATAAAGATTGTTCTTCCATTTTTCATGCATTACAATTTTTTGTTCGTTTGAGTCGAGACAATGCAAATCAGTGCGCAGCAAGAAAAATAAACGTTGAATTAATGAAACAATGGCCGGAGCTAAAAATAACCGCAGGGCATCGAAAAAGCGTACAAAGCGCGACTGTTGGATCTAAAACGCGTGTCAGAAAACCGCATTCTTCTTTGACTGAGACGTTTTTGCAAGCCGAACAAAAAACCAGCGAGAGGAGATTCACGCTCAGCGCTGGTGCATTGTCCGTACCTAAACCTTGGTCGAGGACGTCGGTAAAACCGTAAACCACAGCATCGGAGTCCCACTCCAGATTATGTTACTAACAAGTGCTCGAGAGCACTTATTTTTTCATGACCTTCTGTCAAGCTGACCTCAGCATATGGATTCTGCTATAGGAATACGATCCCAAGGTCGTTCTATAGTCCCTTCGAATTCCTCGCCAGAGTCAGGATATTCAGGAGGAGTGGAAAATCGTCTTCCAACCCTGTTTATCCTAATGTTTCTCTACGATGCACTCAACAATTTTAAATTTCCATTTTTTAATGTTATTATTTTTCATATATAGTTTGTATATTTTATATGTATTTTATAAGCATGTATATATTTTTATATGTATACTGTTAAATGAAAATTTATTTGTTTTCGTCTAGAGGAAATGTTTTTGCGAATTGAAAAAAATGGGTTGCAAAAAATGCGACTGAGTCAAAAGGTGATGGGATCACTTTAAATTCCTGGCATTTGGTTAAATTTTGTTTTCTGTGGGCGATATAAAAGGAGCTGAGGTAAGCCCAAGTTTGTTGCTAGAAGAGCGCGCGGTTTTGAGTGCGAATTTCAAAACCAAATGTCATCCCATAATGAAAGCGAATGGCGGAATATTTAACTCCGAGAGGATTTGCATAAGCTATGCGATAGGACCCATTGTGTGTTACGAGATTATCTCTCGCTTCCGATCCATTCATTACTGGTATTTACTAATTTCGGACACACATTTATCGCTAGATGATTCATCGGGCGTGCCATTTCCCCGCGTGGCTTTTACGGTCACCGCGAGATTCTCATAGTGGCATTTTCTATCCGAAGAAGAAATCCTGCGATTGTTTCCCCTTGCGGCCTGACGTGAAAATGAATGTTTTGTGAATGAATCAGCAAAGTTGTACAATTTCGTTGGCATTGCTCAATTTATCATTGTACCCATTATCAGTGAAGATAACAAGAACAAACTGGAAATTGGACAAAATCATATCTAAGTTTTCCAATCATTTCACCGATCCTCTTTGGATTATATGTAAATTCAGTTTCGCATAATTTTTTACTCCTTTATCTAACGTCTATTACGGAACATTCATACCATTCATTTTTCTTTTTTTATGTCTGCTTTTTTTCAAAAGAGACAGGGAATGAGACATTAAGATAAAATTTTCGACCTTTAATGGCGTGAAGTATTTATTCGCATGGAGGTTACACGTAACAGACGAGAGACGCCCGACAACGGGGTGATTTGGCTAGATGACGCTTCGGAACATTGTTCAAAATAAATGACGTCGCTGATCGATTTTCGTTTTGCTCTCAAATCGTTTGTAAAAACGTCAGACGTCATACCTAATGTACCCTGCTACAGTTCATTTAGGAAAGATGTCCCAATGACTGTGAATATTTTTGAAATAACAATTTGATGAAATAGCGCAACTCATAACAAAATATTTATTATATAAAATAAATATATACATGAACTACATACATTGGTAATGCATTACCAATTTTATATATCTGTGGCTGTGAGGAATTACCAGTTAAATGGTATAGGTTTTACATATACACTTAACAGGTTTTTCCTTAAAGCCACAGATATAATATGTATATAATAAAAAATTATATAATCTATAATTTTGTAATCAAAATGTTTTCAATATATGTTTTACATATGTAGAAAACAATTTATCATATCTTTTTGAAAGATACATTCGGTTTTACATATTATAATTTTTTTAAAACATTTTGTCGTGTTTTATTTCAATTTTTTCAAATTGATGTGACACGACCACGAAAATCTCGCATGTTTGAGACTAATAAACGAACAAATGAATTTTCGTCTGAAACATTAACAAAAAATGAGGAACACAAAAAACGACTAGGAAAAACGTGTGTCAATTTGACGTGACACTTTTGATCGCCTTTTGTGTATGTCAAAGTTCTATGGATTCGATTCTTGACGTGAAATTTACTTTTTGCGTTTCAATAATTTTTTGTCCAGAGCTTTTGTACGTCAAAACGTGACGCGCCTGCAATTTTTCTTCTTGTAAAGATAACTGGCGAGAGAGATGGTCAGTGAGGGAGACAACAATTTATCGACGAAATAATGTGATCGTCAATTTTCGTACATTTGTTTGTATTTGAGTGTTGGAGACGCGGAATCTCTAATTGCCAGAGCAAGCATGCAACTACTGGTGCATTAAGAAATGCGCGAAAAGCGATATGAAACTTCTTGTTTCCGTGTTTTTACGGATTTCGCGCTAAACGTGTGCGATATGGCTGAATACGTTAATGAGCATATTTGCACGCTTTTAATTTAAAACGAGGAAGCAAAAACGGGCGATCGCCGCGGGTAGACGAGAGTACGGAAAACGACGCATTCATGCAAAACGGAAACTGTTCATAAAGTGCCATTTTGGTTGTGAATAAACTGCAATGTTACTGGCGCGATGCGAATTCGCCATGGTTTTTATTTATTTTTGTCTGAAAAGTGATTTTAGAATTGTTTGAAATGGAAAAACGTCGAAATGAACAAAACTAGTTTCATATGCGGTAAGTAAAGTCATTTGCTTTTTTTTTTCAATTGTCGTATCTCTTTCGATTCATTTTTCAGTCAATTTTTGAGTCAGTATGCATGTTTTAGTTAAATGATGAAAAAAAGAGTTACAATTTATTAGAGCAACAACTGGAAGAGCTTGAAAACTTTTGATGATTGCAATTTATACATTTGCATCGCATCCAATGTTAATTCGTGCTCGTCGAATAATTGTCGGAGCAACTGAATGAACGTCGCCCCGGGCTTTACTTCCTTTTCATCCAATATACGTTATTTCTCGTCGTACGCGGCTGTCAGTCGCAATATCATTTCATTAAGTCATCTGGGACACCTACTTTTACAACGAAAGATACGTGAGAAGGCAGGATATGAGTTTTTGCAGATCGAGTGTCTTTAGTTTCGCGCGTTGAATTACATTAAGCTGCGAGCTTCTCTTTTCGCAAAACGATTCAAAAGAATAGCAGCTTCCTCTTACTCTCCTGCGAGATATTACATCACCATTTTTTGTTTTCAAATTCTTTTGTAATCGTGCCACACTGTTTTGTATATTAAAAACCTCTCTTGAATGAAAAATATTTTTCATTGATTACACATTTTCCGTTACCTTTTCATATCAAAGACAATTTTCAATTCAAATTATTTTTATCAACTGATACCTATCTTTTGAAAGAAATTTGAAAAATTTGGTTGGTTATTAATGTAAGAGTTGGAAAGTTTGAGTGGAAACAGGAAGAAGGAAAACTGGCTGGATAGGAAATTACCAAGATTTCCGCACTTGGACTTGGCCTCAGGAGGTCAGATTAGCCGAGTCGCACTCACTCGAATGACTATATATAAAAGACGCGCAGTTCAAGCCCTGCTTCATCTCCTTCTTTCTTCCTCTTTTTCAAGTGGCTCACGACTTGTATTTATGCCCCATCTTCAGTGGAAGGGAAGAAATGCAAGACATCAGCAGGATTAAGGGCACAGATAAGTCGCAGATTATACGCGCAACCCACACTTTCCGAATCACGTACAGCACGCTCGTTATCTAGTAAAAACTGCCCTTGATTGATGCCGATGGAACCTACTCGTTATGTAATATATCGCAGATGCTTGTTTTCCTTCTCGCGATCGCACGTCTTGTAATTGATGAGATCGCGACCAAAATACTCCTGACGCTCCAATTTATATCAAAAATATTAGGTATATACATTTTCTTAGTAAAACGAATCATATATTTTCTCTATATTGACAACAGATTGACAATTCATTATTTTTGCAAATTTACGTGTAGTGTATATATGTATATGATAGAATATTTTTTATATAATTCATTTTCTGCTGCAAATATATATGCCTAATGTATAGTTCATACATGGGTCCATATTATATTGTTAACAAGTTTTTTGTATGGAAAATATATGATTCTATTTACTAAGGAGGGTTCTTATTTTATTTGGATTCACTTTACTTTTTGTTCGTATACATTTTTTTTACATAGGTCCTGTTTATTGTTTTTTCAAAAGATTTCGACTTAGTTTGAGTAGTTTAAAATTCGACTCTTGACGTATGGCTGCTCGTATTTCTTTTTTGCGGTTTCACAAATGCTATCACGTAGCAAAATAAAAGTAAAAGAAGTTAAACTATCTTGTAAAAGAATGAGGAAAAAAATGGTTGCAATTTTTATTGATGCTGACGATTCGTGATCGCTTGGATGATTATATATAGAGAGTTTGCTAAGTATTTCCTTGTTGTAACGAAATTCTGAGTGCAAGATAAACTGTTCCACAGCGAGCAGTTACAAATTTACAGCGCGAATTTCATGAGATACACCCGTCGCGAGGAATTCGAGCCGAAGCACGAGGGAGGATGACAAAGAATGCAAATTTTGTCAGAAAATTAGTTCGCGTCTACTACAACCTGGATGTCTTATATATACTATACCGCCAAAGTATAGATATACATTCAATGTTACTTGCAGATACTTAATTTCGCCTTTTTCTTTTCTTTCAAACATTTTAACATAATTGTATTACATTATAATGTGATAAATAATTTTTTGAAATGAGAATTTTTTTACTTTGCTTCATTGTTGGAGCTATTCTTTTGCATTTTGTTCTCTCTGTGAATGAATGTTTTTAATGGAAATGGTTTTTCATTTGAATAATAATAATGATAATAATAATAATATTAATTGAAACGCTTAAAATGAACTTTGATGAGTGCATAATCCATGGTGATTAGACAAATTGCGTTTCAATGTTAGAAGCAGATCAATTAAACTGAAACTGATGGAAACAGCTCGATAAACAAACAGACTGATTGAGTTGAATTTTTCGTCGAGTTTTAAAATGCTGTGTCAGCTCTAAAATGTTCTTTAAAACATTGCGACGCTTTTGTTATAAATGCTTTTCACTTTTCATGATGTTCAGAAACGGAATTCAAGAAAATATTTCTTGAATATATTTTGCGAATGTTTCGCTCCGACAGCACGTACTTTGACGCTGTTTGTTGCTCGATATTTCTGCATGTAATTCACTATTCTATAAATAATTCAATACAAAATTTGATGCATGAAAATACCCTGTTATAATATTTAGCAGTCACTTGTATGATAATTATGCGACTGAATTGTCGAACAGGTGTGTTCCCAAGAACAAAGTGTACAATTTGAAAAAGCGTAACTATGTTTACTTAATGATTATTATTTGTTATTACTGAATTATTAAACTGGACATACATTTAAATTTGAAGATTACCATTTTAATTCTCATCAAAAAATGTTGTATTGGCTTATTTTTATTATATTTTGTTGACAAATTTGTCATTCGTTTAACAGAGTATTTTCGATTTTTCCGCGTTTTTAGGTTCGTCGAACTGTCTCGTCACCGCGAGTATAAGGTTTCTCCCTGCCTATTCGAGTTGAATGTCGAAGCCCGTTATGAGCGTTTCATTTTACAATCCGTCCGTAATTTAATGACACGTCGTCGAGCACGTTAACATAATTAAGAAAAACCGCGAGATGTGCATTCATCGCGATATGCCCACGAGTTAATGCCACCATTGCTGACACCTCATTATAATACCATAGTATCAAAATTAATCTTGTCTGATCAATCGCGAAATGAACACCGCGTTAAAGTAAAAAAAAAGTAACATTATAATCTTGATGGCAAAACAAAAAGTGCCTTTTATTTTCGTTTCTCATAAGTTGTTCCAGTAACTGGTACGGAGTGGTGCAATAAAATGCCAATCAATTCCTCTGGGAAATCAAGCATTGAAAGTAAAAATGATAAGGACAAAGAGTTTTTTCTAAAATATCAAGTCTCGAGTGTATTCCGATATTTTTAACTGAAGACCAGAGGTCAGTCAATGGGGATCGAAGATAGTGAACTTTTTTTTTTTTTTTTTTTTTGAATCAGTTAACTTTGTCGCTTCTTTTTATCCAAGTTTGTTCTCTCATGTTACTTTAATGGAACCAAAGCAACTATTTTCCATTTATCAGAGACACGTACGTGCAATCGCAGTTCCCAAAAATGATCAATTTTCATAGATCTGGTTGAGACGAATCCATTATATATGCTTGAGACAGTCAACTTTGAAAAAATACCAGCTCTGTTTTTATTGGTCGTTGATCAAGCCGAATATCAAAAGTCTTGGAAAATTCAGGTTCTAATTGACAAAACCAAATGAATATAATTGAATTTCAAAATAATTGAAATTCTGATTGGCCTACGGTCAAACCAAATTTTAGATTATGGAAATTTCTAGTTCCGTTCGACGAAATTTTGTTGAGTAAAGCGTGATAGACTCGTGTTTGCAAGTTTGACTCGAAAACCACTAAAAAGAATAAGATTCTTGTTGGTCAACGGTCGAACTGAATTTGGATGTTAAAAAACTCGAGTAACATTGGAGCAAATCTTTTTGAGACAAGTGTGATGGATTCGTCTCTGGAAATTCTATTCTAAGACACCAAAAAACACTGAGATACGAACAACATCGGGGCCATAACATTGGTTCATGCAATTGGTACATCGTCTCTTGAGATAACTCACCTCATTGTGCGAGGATGTCGCGCTGGATTTATCGCTTTTTCCCTTTATCGATACGATCTTGGCTTTTCTCCGTGACTTGCCATGCCGCACTTTAATCGTCACGGCTTTCGATTTGAAACTTTCCGGCGGATATACGCAAGCTAACATTTTTTTCAGCGACTCGTCAACATCGGGCCAAAGCGTGGCACTTTCACTTCTGTTGAGTGTCGCGTCCGATCGGGCGAGGTTCGCGCGCGCCAATTTGTTTTATTTTTCTTTTCTTCCTCTATCACGAAAACTCACGAGTTACTCGGGCGTGTTGATTTCACGAGTGCTTCCTCCGCGGAAACTAGGTTTCCTCGTCGAATTCGGTGCACTGTGCAGACAAGATCGTCGGTTCTTATATAACTCAATCAGGCTGTGTTCCTGGCTTCCGGAGCATCGACGGGCCGTCAAATTTTCCGATTAAGTTGCCGTGTGCACCAGGAAGGAGGGGCCTTGCGAATCCATTTTGTGAACAACTGTCGAAGTAAATTAACAACACAATCAACAAAGTAATTACATTTCAAGGTAAGGAAGATGTTTTAGATTTCATGTGAGTGTTTATACAAAAAATTCTTTTCAGTATTTGTTTTTCTTTTTCAGAAATAAAAGATATCTTGTGATTTAACGAACCAAACAAAAAAATGAGAAACAATAAAAAAAGGAAGAAGAGAGAGTGCTGTCTTGATTCTGTATTCCATCAGTTTTCTTGGCGCTATTCGGAGTCGAATTCGGTAGGAAGGACGAGTGTGCTAAAAGTTTGAGTTTGCTGCGGTAAAATTAATAAAGTAAATGCGACGAACAGACATCAGCCGGCCCCTATTTGCTTTGACGCGCTTAATGCGACTGTACTGTACATGCGCATGACCGACCACCTGTATAAAACAAGTTGCACGTATGTATACGCAGACCCCCACATATGCACTATTTCACGGATTATATGCGTTTCCTGGTAAATACCCCGTGAGTGCTGACAACATAGCGTTAGACATCAAATAAACGCATGTACCAAAGCCCGCACCGTTTCTATATCTTTAAGGTCGCGTTTTGCACAATACACAATCGTGTTGTGCTCTATTGCCTCGCTTTTGACGTTCAATGCATCGCACCAAGCTGTCAATAACATAGCGATCCAACTTCGTCAGATTCAGCATTGACAATTCATCGTTATATTAAGTTTTTTTTTATTTTTGGAAAATCTTTCATTATATATTGCGTTTCAGTATAGTGTTGCAAATTTCAACGAAGTTCTAATTAAATGAAAGAATAGAGAATTAATGTAATTATATTCTGTAAAAGGTGTCATAAAATTATTATGAGTCAAAGTTCAAGGGTCAATCATGCACGATTTTATTTCACTTGATTACAATCTACGCGATTGGGTTCGAGTCATCTGAAGTAACATCGCTGATAATTATTCGGTTTCAATTATAGCAGACGATTTTCCGGAACAATTGTCGGTCGTTCGTCTTCGTTTGACCCGAATAGTAGCCGTCGAGTTTTATTGATTGATTGTACCGAGCGTTTTCAATTGTTTTGCATCAACCCGTTAATGGGCCATTAAAATATTGTATTAAAAAATGCATTCCCATTTGAAAATTTTCTTTACAAAAGATGCTGGCGCGAGTTTTCCTTATGACAAACAATTTGTTGAACATATTTTTTATGACTTTTTACTGGTCATAACAAAAGTGAATGTAGATTTTATGACACAATAAGACCGTGCTGTTGCGTTCATAAAACTGGTAAAAGTGCATAATCGTGGAACTAAAAGTCCGGAAGACTATGAAGAAAAATTAAAGCCATCCTGGAGTTTTTCAGTCATACATGAATTCGTCAAACATAAATTGTTAACAGAGATTAACAGAGAATTTTTTTTTCCTTTTTCACAAACTGTTCACAATTTTTCAATTGATTTGTTTAAATGAGAATATATATTTATATAGTTCCACACCAATATGTTACTTTAAATTTTCCAATTTAAAATTGAATCGAAAAATAATTGAGAGGAAAAAATGCTTATTTTCCACACATCAAAGTAATCGATACTTTTTTTTTTTGTTCAAGTCACGCGGAACAAATTATCGTCCAAGCTTTCTTTCATGAAACTAACTCCGACTTTTGATTCGACTATAGGAGAAAACTCTCCGAGATTCACTGAGTTTGCAGCGCATAGATCAATTCATTATGGGGAGCCTGGATATCATACTTGATTAAGTTGCACTGTATTTCATTCAACTTTATATGCAAGCCAGATTGCATTAATAAGCTACGTTATTTCAAATTAAATTTTCCTTAACTTTAATGAAAGCTATCGAACTGCGTTTTAAACTCAAAGAGCTAATGGCACTGAAAGTGTCACAACAAAAAAAGTTTTAAAAAATTGTGCATTTTTTGCTATAAAGAAAATTTGGTTTATTCATATAAATGCAGATATTTTGGCAAAAAATTGAAAAGAAAAATCATCGATTGAAAAGTAGAAATTGCAAAATTTCATGCAAAAATTTGATTGATTTGTTGAAATATGCGTTTTAATTTAGTTGAAATAAAATTAACGATCAGTTTGAAATTCGTCACGAGCTTCATAGTAGTGGGATAAATTTGAATGACCAAATTGATATGCGGACGTAAGATGTTACGTATGCAATTATGGTGGAATAATTGAATCGCGATGACGACGCCAGTCGAAACGTCCAATTTATGGAAATGCATTGTAACTGCGGCCGCTCAAGTTTTGCGACGCGCTCCGACGCTTCTGACGGAGGTGTATGACAAGCTGTTTGAATATGCAAAAGAGAGCAGGGCCGAACCGTGCGGCCGTGATACGCAAAGACGAGTTTTCGCATTGCGCCAAACAAAAATTGTGCCCCATTGTCCGAGCGCGAAGCAAAAATACCAAATGTCATACACAATACCAGGCGATTCAATCAAACACGCTATTCATTATTCTTCAACATTACCTATTTTTAAATCACTGCTCTATACCACGAATTAGCAATAAATTCGTTTCAAATTATTAAAAAAATTCAAATTGACATTAAAATTCAATTCAAATCACCCCGAATTATAGCAATTGATTTATAAAAATTGATATTTTACAATCTGAAAATTGTCATTTAACAATAATAATTATATCAGTTCACAGTTCTTTTACATATCACAAATATTTCATAGAAGAAAATCTCAATACTGTTTTGATTTCTTTTTGTAAAAATTTAAAAAACTATTTGAATAGAAATTTTTTTGTAATTTATCGTTTCTATTTGAATTTTATTTTTGACTATATGAAATTTTAAAAAGAACTTACGATTTTTGCATGATTGTTCGGTATGAAATTCAAATTTTTTTTGTCATAAAACATCTCATCACTTTTGGAACATGAGTATACCCACAAATCTCTGTAAATCACGCGATTCCAAGGATAAGAAAAAGGTTTGGGTGAAAAATATAAAATATTAACGATGGTATTTGTAAGGAAATAAGTGTTGGAGATTTAAAGCAGAAAAACAAAAAATTATAGCAACATTATTCCAACAGAATATTTTACAAGACATTTTATGATCCGTAAGAAATTATTGATTACCTAAGATGAAAAATTAATAAAAATCTTAGTCATCGATTTTCAATATGTCAAACAGAAAATGTTTATTTTTTTAAATTTCGTAATTCAACATTTCTCTTATTCATTACTTTTCCAGTAATGTATTTGATATATTTTTCAACTTCATTCCTCGAAATGTTTTTGATCCATGAAAGCTTGTTGTTACTAGAACATTTTGTACGTTCAATTACAGTAGTAAATGGAACAGAAGGAAAAATTTTTTTCGATCTTCTATGGTTAATAATCGCAAATATGAAGACTTCGTCACGAAAGCGATATAGATATACACATAAACGTGGAAAGGGAATTTATCGGCTTACAAGTTGATAAGCCGCATTTGGCTGGTACGTGTGCGTGAATGGGCTTAACTGGACAAAAACCTGTTGATTTCATCTCGATTTGATTCCGCTTGTTTCCGGCGCCATTTCATCCGTTAGTTGAAATTAACGATAGCACAAAAGCTCGGCCATTTTTGTCACCATTACAACCGGTGATTGTAATGTTCACAACCGTGTACGAGTTATGGTAATTTACATGCTAATTCGATGGTTATTTAATTAATAATTATTTTCCCTTATCATCAAAATTCTCAGAATCGCATCAATTTTTGCAGTTTTTATAAAGCTATTAAAGAATTTTTTTCTAATCAATCAATCTGTTTTTTTAATTAAAAAAAATTCAAACTGGTTTCATTGAAATTATATTAGAATAATTAATTTTTTGAGTTAATAGGGATAAGATATTTTTTGTCTCAAAAAATATTGTATTTTTTCTCTCCGAATGAAAAAAAGAATACAAAAAACAGAACGTACAATTTTTGTTGTTACAAAAAAAATTTGCATGCCGAAAATTATGAATGGAATTCGATGCATAAAGGGAGTACCTGGCGAATGAAATTCAATCGTGTCATACACTTGGGTTTTGTAAATCAAGTGGCCTCTTCTAATTTTATCAGGCTTATAAGAGCAATCGGATTAATAATACGTATTGCGGAATTACGACGCGCACGACTCTTGATTTCATTTATGGAACGGAAAAAAGGGAGCCGGGAAGCTTTTATTTCTATACGTACGGACGCAAAATCAAATCACGCGTCTTCATTACTATATATAATCTCCTTTTGCGACGTTTTATATCGGCCGATTGTGCAACAAGAAGCTGTACGTGCATTTCACGCAGTTGCCTTTCATCTGGATATTTTATTAGTCCTTTTGAATAATGCCTACAATGTAGCTCAAGTACCCAATCATTTTTTCCTCATCCCTTCCATCAATTTACCGTTTCAACTTTTTCCTCACATCATGAAAATTGATCAACATTTTTTTTTTTAATTCAATCAATGCTATCAACTTTTTGTTCAAACTGAAAATCATTTTTTGACAAGAATTTTTTATTATGAAAAAATATTCTGCATCGGAAATACGTTTTACGAAGTACTTATCCTGCAAAATTTATTTCGCCGCTGGAAAATATAGTTTACAAAAAACCATTTTCGCAAGCTTTTGCACGACGACTTAAAAAATAATTCGATTACGTAATAGGTCTATTTTTGTCAAAATTATCATTTTTGGGAAGTTGTAAAAATCGTTTTTTTCTCAAATAATGTCTGATCGCGAAAAGTACTTTGTTCGAAAACAAAAGTTAAATAAAACTTGTTATCCGGTTGATTGTACATAATCAATTGGGATACACACAAATAACAATCGTAACAAACTCAATTCGAAACATACGACAGAATGCATAAATCCTCTTCTGGCTGTACGAACACTACGTTTTGATATCACGGTACCGGAGGATTATGCAAACGGGCATACGCACGCTCGACCACGCGCTATAACAATGCTGCTACGATCGTAGAGTGCAAACTCAGTTTAGTATCATATTCGTAATGAAGAGTTTATTACATTTCTGCTCGTGATTTTGCGAGTCTGCTCTGGACAATGACATTGTCCAGACAAAAAGAAACAGAAGGGGGGAATAACTATAGCGACAAGAAAGGTGTCAAGTTTGTTTCGGCTGAAACGGGCATCTTAATGAGACCAAAATGTTTTTTTTTCGTCCTACTTTTTTCCACCTTCTTTTGACTTTCTTTAGTGGAAAAAGGCGACGACATTTTCTCTGTCGCTAGACTTCATTAACGGCTTTTCGCAAAATTAAATTTTTTTTCGGAGCCACACGTGGTAATATGGATGATGCATATTTGAGTTTCCTTGCGCTGAAAACAGCAAGAATGTGATCTAGATATCGCTGAGATATGCTATGTCGTATCCGGACTTACAAGTTGGCCACAAAAATCGCTGGGTTCTGTTACAATCTGTTGATATCAGTGCACAATAGTAATGTTGGGTGTCACATATCATGAATTATTTTATCGCATTCTTATTTTTCATATGCCAATTGGAATTCGAATCTGAATAACTGAGGGTCCGGATGCAATAACCAGACATACGCTCGAGAGGTTATGTGTTAAAAACCAGAAAGTATCGAGAAAATTTTCGTTTTAGACATATTTTGAGTAGCCAAATTGTTCTTTAGATTATTACGAA
>JAAMPD010001167.1:123802-149794 GCA_025266255.1 Trissolcus basalis | reverse complement strand
AAATTAAAATATTTCAGTTCAAACAATTAAACGAAGTTTGGAATCTTTTATATAATTTATATCTCTAAAGTTTCAGATTTTTGTTAAATATATTTTTAATATGAAAAATGTTCATTATGTTTAATAACAAGTTGAAACTATTGGCTCATAAATGGCTCGCTATTTAGTCAAGGGGTTATAATGAAGTTTTATAAATACTACCATTTAATTGCAGTTACTATGCTGTTTGTTTTGAGCGCCTCATAAGCATCTATTACAACCAATCTCGTCGCAGCCGTGATGCGAAAATCCAATTTTCTTTTCTCTCGAGCAATTTTTGTTACCGTTGCAAATGACGCGAAACGAACAGATTCAACGCAACCATCGCGTCAAGCCGGATACGAGTTTGTGTATCGTAAAAAGTTCGCGCGCACCATCGCATCCGTTGCTATCCTCTCTTAATAATCTCAAAGCCACCGCTGGAGAAGAATATTTTTCCCTTTCATCCTCGGCATTAATTAATGAGATTTTTATTCACCCGAATAATTGCAAGTTTAATTACTTTCTAAAAATACGCGATAATAAAATCAATCCCAGTCGCGTTTTTCCAACTCAAGAAAATCTACTGGCAGTGATTAATTTATCGCTGAATTTGACCTATGTATAACGCGTGCGTTTATTTGCTTCTTTTTATAATATTTATTCTTGGATTACAAATTTTTCATTACGAGATTCATGAACTTTTGGGTTTAGAAAAAAATACTCATGAGCGTTTTGCCAGTTGAAGGCTTGTGATTGTTGCATGATGACCTTGATCTACTTTGCTAGATTCGTTCAAGGTCATTTCCGCTACGATCAAAGCTCGAACCTCAAGGACTATACATCAGGGGTAGCGACTTATAATGTTCTCTGACTCGTCAAATCAACTAGCAATTTTGGCAAAATTTTGCCCAACCCATTTGTTTTTTAGCTCCAACAAAGTAAGATTGGGTTTTTGAATATTTTTCAACTAAATTGTTCTTGGCAAAAATAATTCATTCACGTTTGTTTTGGGTTCAAAAATATTTGTTGCGTGACATTCCTTTATTTTTATACAGTTTTCAATTTCTTAATCACGCTTCTTGAAAAATCGTCTGAGTTGACTGAGTATTTTGAAACAGGTGATTCACTTTGAAAATTTTACTATTTTGGAGACCCAACGTCAACACCGCTCAATTATTAAATTAGACCAGAAAATCATAATAGAAGTGGGTAATAGTTCTTGGACATTGAAAACTGATTGCCAAATAGTTGAGGTCATTTCTTTAATGAAACTTTGAGCACGCAACTATAAGGTTACGTTGTCTTGTTTACGATAGTATGAAAGTTCCAAAAATCTGACATGAAACTCTGTTCCACATTTAGAAATTTGTTTGGGAAAATATGAATCATGTTTTTATTATTTCATTTTCTTAATTTCATTTTTTTTATTTCAATTTTTTCATAATTTCATTTTTACATTTCCTTTTTAGGCACTTGAATTTCTAAAATTGATTATTGCCTATGAAAAAACATAACCGAGGGTGTATATACGTGAATGAGTTTAGTGGCAGAGTGGCGGGTACGATGAGGTCGCGTTCTTTAAACATGAAGAAGCTTGCGAACAATAAGTTCGTCTTTTCTATTGGTATCGATTCGACGGATGACACGCGAGCTCAACCAATTATGATGATATTATATCTACAAATCAGATTCATTGAAAATTAGCCCGTTTAAAAACTTAAAATTAGTTGGAATTGAACTTCTTTTTTTTCCTTCTATGAACTATTTTTTCATTTGTTTTTACGCATTTAATGATTCAGCAACACACTTCATAAATATTTATGAAAACTGGCCAACCACAATAAAGTGGTAAGAAATTGTTTTTTAATTTGACAAAACGAGCCCGTTAATGTTGCGCTCCTCACAGTTCGGGCTATTATTGAAAATTTATAACACTTGCCGCCAGATGCAGCAATTTTGTTCGAAAAGATAGACGCAGTTCGAAAGAATTATTTGCCTTGTAACCCATCAAAGTTTGAAAATAAATATTCTGTCCGCTAGGTTGTTATATTTTATTCGCGGAGCCCGCCCTATTTCGTTGCAGAATCGGTATCCCCAATATTTTTTCCAACAGAAAGACAAGAAACTGATAAAAAATATTTTATTAATTCTTTGCAAAATGCGCAAAACTCATCCGACCAGAATATTTGATATCGAATTTATATTTCAGCTGAATTCGCTTTCCACGACTCTCCTTCAAGTATTTGAATTTCGTGCTCGCAAAAGATGCAGATTCAGTTGAAAACAAAACCTCTTCAAGTCAGACAATTGTCTAACTTTAAAAACAATTATAATCATCTGCAAATAATGTGAATATCATTGTAACAATCGTGTCGACTATCTTATTAAAGGCTCGTTGATAATTGAGACAAAATCAAAACTACAGTTAACTGTTACAATTTCTTCACTCGGCGTATCTTTTACAGCTGCTTAAATAATTAACAGAAAATCGCCAACTCATGCATAAACTTTATCAGTTAATTAATTCACTCTCAAAGTGATTTTCTGACAAATCCAGTTGAACAAATAAATTAAATTTCAATTACACAATTCCGATGTTTTAAAAATAGATTTTTTTCGGTCATGGAGAAAATAAGAAGAAACGAAGAAAAGCACAAGTAAGATGAGCGTAAGAGGGAGCGTGAACAATATTGTCTGGTCTATTGCAGGGACGCGTGACCTAGCAGGTACCCGGCACGGAGTGTTGGGTCGAGAGCCCGAGCTCGACTTTGAGCCACGGGCACGAGCACCCCTGTCAGCGGATCCATTTTTCGACGACGAGGACACCGTTTTCGACAGTCGCGGACAGCGGACGTCGCGCCTCCGTCGGCTGCCCCTCAGCGAGGACTTCGCCAACGAGGTGTCCGCAACCACGCGAAAACTCAAGGCTCGCGTGTCAGCGATCGACGCCGACATGGAGGCGGAAAGCAGGTCTCGCGCCAGCCGCTTCGAGAACGATTTCATGGAGAAGACCAAGGCGGTGCTCGAGGACGCCGAGATGGCCTTCAAACGACGTCCCAAGTTCGACCACGAGCTGACCAACGAGGAAAAGCCGTCCCTCACCAGGTGGTCCAAACTGCTCGACTCGCCGGAGCCGCTTGAAGATCTGGCTTCGGGCGCTGCTGGACGGGCCCTCAGGACCAAAGCTAGACTCGCTGACCTGGAGAGCGAGATGGAAGAGATGGCCGAGAAACAGGCCAAGAGGGAACGCAGGTCGGCGGCTCTCCGAGCTCTGGTCAACGAAAATTCTGAGGACCGCTCGCTCGCCTCGCAGGCCAGCAAAATCTCCATCCGGTCCGAGAAGCATGTTCTTTTTAAATCGTGATAGACAACTGCAAATGACTTTTTGAAGAAAACATTGTTCAAATTTTATCGTAGGTTGGATTTTTTTTTGTTGTAATTTGAAACCCAGAGTTTGGGTTGATGAAAATTTTATGTATGCTATTTGAAGTTTGTTCGCCGATCGGTTGAGACTGAAATTGGAAAAAAACAATTGATGCGAAAGGATATTTGCGGTAGAAAATCACGTGGGAGACTCAGCGGTCCAAATTCGTTTCGATCGGTTGATTTGTATAGATGCGACGATGTAACTCTGCCAAAAATTCATGTTAATACTTTTACTTAAGCGGACTTTTGTCAACGATTTATAATGCGGATTGTGTATAACAGATGGCCGTTTGGCTTGTACCAATTGACTTGGACAAATGATTATTACCGACTTATCAAACGGTGATTGACGAAAAGGATTTGTCGCGCCGGGATGCATTCCGTGCACAAAAACATTGCTCATTTTGAAACAGACTTTTTGGCAAAGTTCAGTCAGAATTTTAAGAACTGACAGATTTTTAAGAGTTTGCGAAGTTATTATTTGAGAGATCAATTATTTTATGAAAGTGCACTTTTGGGGGGCCCAAAACGCTTACGATATTTACTTAACTAAGATATTCACGTTTGCTCAAAACAAAAAAGAAAGAAAACGACTAACCTCTGTGTTTGATAATTATTATTTTTATCACTTTTTATGTCGATATTTTATAAAATTAGCATTTTAAAAAATCATCGTCATTGTGGTAATCGACTTGTTGAAAAAAAAGAACACGTATGCGAAATTGAATGAAATTTGATCTCTTGAATGAACTAGATTTGGTATATTTTGATAAGACATTTATGAAATTCAATACCAGGAAAAATAAAATTGAATTGTTTTCAGATCAATAAAATATGTGATCAGATTCCGTCAGAATCATGAAAAACTCAGACAATTCACTCTTCACTTAGACATCACAAACTAGAAAATTATATCAAATAAAAACCTATAACACTAAGTCATTTTATACAAAGCTAAGAAACTCGATGCTTTGTGTTCGTTAAATCAATCTTGAGATGGGAAAAACAAATTATACTAATGAATATATCGATTAAAATAACTAAGAGCTATCGGTTTCATTATTCTTTAAACTTTTTTGTTGCGCCGTTCAGAGTCGTTTCTCTCTAAAGTTTCAAACGCTCTTCAAAGAATTTTCTCGATACATTATTTTATTTTGCGTTATAGTTTTACCCGAGGAGCAGATTATTCAGACGATCTGCTCGTTTCGATAAGAGCGATGTAAAACAGCTTAAGGTTTCTTGATTTAGCTTGATATTGTTGTTAGCACGATATTCATTTAATTCACTCTTCAATTTCCGCTGCTGCTGTAACGAACACCTCTCTGTCACTTCCAATCCTTTGTTCATAAGCGACCAATTAGAGGCCGGACCAGCTGTCCGAGTATTTTTATTGATCATCCGAGCAAATCACGTTGTTTCTAATTTAAGACTTAAATTAAGAAGTGAATTGTAAAGCAACCACTAATTGCAATTGAATTTATCTCACCTTTTTAATGACGTACCGCATATAAACGTTTGTTCCTGTCTTTGTGTATCCTGAAGTTTTCGTATTTAAGTAAATATACAAATATAAAATACGATATTTTGTGATACTTTATTCAGAGTACTTTTATTTTTATACTGCCTGCTCCTTCTCGATCCCTTGTGTTATTTCAGTTTGTGTGAATACCCGATTTGTGTGTTCAAATTTTGATTTCTCCCTCGGGGCGTCTTATTTTGGATCATAATTTTGAATGACATTTTAGCATGATTGAATTAAATCTTATGGTTCCAATTTTTCAATTGATTTTCATTTTTTATTAAATTCAGCTATTTGGTACTGATTCTGTTGAAATATTTTGCTTCACGATGTTGGTATAATTGTGAGTCAGTGAATGCGCTGGAATAAGAGATGTTTGGGATTGCGTTGCTGAGATATTTGGTCGAAAATATTACAGGAACTCGAAATCTAGCGGGAAATCGAAATGGTTTTGATGAAATGGACTTCCTGTACGACTACCATGGTCGTAGTCCCGATTACGAGAGCGACGACGATTATTTATTGGCACAGCGTCGCATCAAAGAACGCGCCGCCGCTGCGTTTGAAGAAGATTTGGCAGAACTGAGACGCAAGCGTAGAGATATGCAGGTTACCTTACATTACGTATATAAATTGCTCATCGGAGTGAAGTATTGCCTTCTCTGTTGATGAAAAACGCAACATACTTTATCTCCATTCGTTGCAATTGCTCTTTGTGCAAATTGTGCAGTACTTTCCAATATTTTGTGCGTCGCGAATTCGGGATGCTTTCACAAAACGGAATAAGAATGAGGCTTTGAAAAATAAGAACGTGACGTTCGAATAATAGCACTTTCTTTTGTAATTGAGAGCAGTTGGAAATGCTAAATTAGAAAAAAAATCCATACTCAACTTGGTTTCTAGTTTTTTCTTAACTGAAAACGATAATCGTTCGAGTTTCAAGGGCTGAGAATAATTCCTTTCATTACGCCGTCCAATTTCCATTCAAATTTTTCATCCCCAGTTGTAAAAAGCGTTTCATTAATGACGTTCAACAGATAATAAAATGAAAGATAAGCCTGCTAAAGTTTTAGATATATCTTGAAAGTTTTCTACGAGACAGCGGAGGTTTTTTTAGGGTGCAGTCTTGAATGAAATTTATTATACAAATTAAGAAAAATAAAAATCACACTCGTAGATTGACTTTCAGATTATCAAAACTTCAAATGAAATTCGGAACGGAAAAATAATAAAATAACATACGATTCTGAATATTTTGATTTCAAAATTTGAAGAAAAAAATGTCCTTTCATTTTTTAATTAATTAATTGAAAATTTGATTAGTTAATTTTATTTATAGAAGTTAATTAAATTTTGTTTCTTCAGGACAGACTATTTGACTCGGTCGACATAAACAAGGAAATCAAGAAGGCAAAAAGCACTCTGGCGAACGCGGATGTGGTGTTCCAGAGACATGCCATGAAGTTTGATAACGCAGACGACTACGAGCAAGAGTTGTCTTTAGCCCAACGAATGGCCAGGCGCAGAATGGTCGAGTCACAGGAGATACCGGCACAACGGAAACCACAGAAAACGATGTGGGCAAAATTGGTGCCAGCAGACCAAGCCGTACTTGAGCCAACGTCTCCCCTACGTCAGAGACTGAACTCCATCATTGCCGAGAATGTGTTAACTGACAGCGCGCAAGAAAAAGAGGAAGTTATGAAGAGACGTGCCATGAATGCTAGAAAGAAGAGCGTCTGCTTCTAAGCTTCTTAAAATAAAAAAAGAAATTGTTCATAAAAATGGAGTCAACTTGAATAAATAGACCGACTGATTGAAAATAAAATCAAATACATATTTATTGAACCGAAAAATTGATGAGACAGAAAAGATCAGACGTTCTATTTTTCTTTCGTGCACCTTTTGAAGAAATTATGACTGCATAGAATAAAGCATGTGAAATATGTTTCATTCAATTAATTCATCGTCCATGTTCATTTATTGATTATCATATTTATTTCATTCAGTTCTTGTAAATGTGTGAGTCAAATAAAAAAATCTACATGTTAATAAGTTTTTGTGTGAATTTTTTTATGTTAGATTATTATAAAAATAATATGGTCTAGTGCATTATTGATAACTGGAAACTGAACAAAAAATAAGTGGATGAATAAAATACAGGCCAGCGTTAGTGGAATAAAAATGTGGCTTGCAATTTTTACCATGAACAAATTATTGATAAGGAACGAAGATGCTTTATTTCAAACGTTTTTTGAAAGTTTTGTATTTTGTAATCTTAAGGAAAATACACGTTTGAACATATCACAATTGTTTTAATTCATACAGCTTTGCAATATAACTTGCAATTATAAGGTAACCATAAGTAACTGTAAAAATCTAATCAAAAAATTTCTTTTATCACAGAAATCTTGTTTCAAAAAATATCAAAAATAAAAAAAAACTACTATTCACTCTCTTACACATTCAATATTGAAGCTATATAATTTTGTTCTGTTTGTCATTTTTCTTATACAAAACTCTTTATCAGTGACAATTGTGAAAGGCCGCTGACACAAATAGAGATGAAATTTTTTCAATGTGTAGTCAACGATCATAGCAGACATTTTTGTCAAGCAAATTCCACGTTCGCTGACCAAAAAACGTCTATGAAAGTAGCAAACCGGGTGGAACTGAGCATCAATTTGTAGCTGCGCCAAAACTGACCAGAAGCCATGATCGCCGCTGGTTATAAAGACCTTGGTCGCAGCTCTGGATGAGTAACTTGCCAGCAGCGGGCTTTGAGTCAAACTTTTCCTCAGCGTCTCAATCAGGCCACCGTCGATCCAACTTTGTCTCAAAGTCTGCACAATTTGTTTGAAATCGGGATCCAGATATGCAAAGCGGTCTGCCAGTGCGAGGAATTCTCTCGCATCTCCATCAGTCTTGACGGAAAAATCCGAAACTGATTGAATCAAACTTCTTTGAGGCACGATGGAATTCCGTTTGATATTGTAGTTCAAGAACGAAACTTCCTTAAGAAGAAAACGACATTCGTGTAAATGCAGCGAGATTTTATTTGTTTCCAAGAGGTTCAAAGTTTTCTCCAAAACTTGCAGATTTTCTTCCGCCGTTCCTGTTGCGATGACAATTTTTCGTCGATGCAGAAATACAGTCTCGTTCATCAGTGTCTTTAGAATAACGCTCAGGTATTTTTGGAATATCGCCCGGCTGATTTTCAGACCGAATGGAAGCCGCGTGAATTCGTACCTGCCGTCGATCGTTGCGAAGCACGTGTACTTCCTCGAAGCCTCGTTTAGTAAAATGTTCGCATGATTAGTTCTCAGGGACAAGATTGTGAAGCAACATTTCGAAGTCAGTTGTTCAGGACTAACTCCTTCGAACATCACTCGACTCAACTCCTGTCTAATATTTTTGTTTAACTGAGTATAGTCCGGATAAATTCTAAACTTCATCCCATGACCTTTGACCCTGATAGGGTTCACGTAATCCGACTTGCTTGGTTGGACTATTTGTTGCCTCAGAAGGTCGTTGATAACCTCCCGAACTTGAATCCACCGATCTTCCGTCAAAACAGGTAACTTTTGCTTCGGAACGACCTTTGACCTCAATTTTAGGTTCACTCTATAGGTCAGCGGGTCAGAGTTCCTCCTCGACAGAGATCGATTAAAAATACAGACGAGTTTCTTTCGAAACTCGTATTTAATATCCATGGCAGTTTCTTCGACGATGTCAGTTATTTTTTTCACATAAAACAACTCCATCTTTGTGACGTCGTTTTCCGGCTCGGAGTATTTCATTTGCATCGCAAGGCCAAAGGTCACGAGCAGTCCTGGGCGCATCATAAAATCCCTACCGAGGAGCGCGTCGTAGATCATCGTTGAGTCCGGAACGATGGCGAATCTGACGACGAACGAGGCATAGGGTAACAGGTGTACCCGAATCCTGATGATTGCAAAACCGTAAATTGTGAGCTGTGACCTATTGACCCCGCCGTAGTTCGCTCCTTGGGTCGCTTCATCAACCTTCGCCTTTGGAAAATTTTGAGCCAGTGCGCTCCTTTTCATCACACTAATCTTACTTCCGGAGTCTACAAGGGCCTCGATTTTGTAATTCGTCTCGTGCACCTCGCCAATCAAAACACAGTACTCGTGTATCGGAGTGGCCCCGCATGCCGGCATCTCTGGCCACGCGCAATTTTTGACAATTAATTTGTTTGATTTGTTGTTGTTGTTTCAAAGGAGAATTCGAATTCGACTGTCAGTCGCTGGTTTGTTTTCCTTCGGCCCGGCCTAGACGTTGATGCAATCGATTTCCGGTAGCCCGCTTGCCAATTATGTGATTTTTATACGTCACTGATCATGACTGGTATATTAAAGAGGAAGTGTATCTCAGTGCTGAATGATTGAGCAAAGTTAGCAGTCACTTTTCTTTTCGAAGAGGAAAAAAAATAATAATATTCATGAGATCAAGGGTTTTAAATTTTCAATTATAATTTTCTTGCTGCAATCAGGTAAAGTTCACACAAATGAACTGTAGCTTTGCCCCCGTCGGGGCAATTTTGTAAATTGAAATTGTATTTTAAATTAAAAGCAGAAAGAAGTTAATCAATGATTCATTCTATTTTAAAGTAAATTTTTGGTTGATTAAAGCTGCAGTTTATGATACAAAGAGAAACGAAAAAATAAAATTATCTGTCATGAATAATCAATACCGTGTATTTCGTTCGTTTATTTTTATAGGGGCTCTGTTGATTGACACAATAATGCATTTTTTCAATGAACCAAATACTGAATCCAAAAATTTCCATTATACATCAACAAGATTTAACAATTGATCTCATTATTTTCGTATTAGACGTACAACGTCATAATCTAACTGATGTTATATATTGGAGAGCTCTTGTGACAGCTTGCCAATCAAAAGAGTTAGCAGTAATGCAACATATAATGTACGCTCAAATTCAATTACTTAATCCCAAATTTGACAATTAATTATTGCGACCTAATGAAGTATTGACAAATTGTGTGTTTTATCGTAAAAATCACTTTGAATTTCAGACTGGACAGTTTTTTTTTTTTTTCACAAGTGCAATTATCACAGTACCAACCCGTATTTGACCCGAAGTTTTGTTTTTAATAACGTTCAACCCAATTTTCAATCTGGCGTTGAAAACGCAAATTTTTTCGTGTTAAAAAAAAGTTCCTCTCTGCTTTCAACTAACAATCAAACTGTTTTGGAATCAACAAGTATTTCAATCACGACGGATAAAAAGCGACAGAGAGGGGGAGAAATGGTTTTGAAAGGACACAATGTTGAACGCCGATTGATGTGTCGATTTTCTATTTGGATCAAGGGGGGTGAATGTCTCCTGTGATTTATAGTAAGTAAACCAGAGTTTTGTGTCATCGGTTTGTTTCGAAATGGCCAGCTATGCCAATTGCAATCGACAGTAATCCGTTACAACGAATCTATGAATAGTAATGGGATGAATGGCGTATGTTATCATCCGCAACTTACCGGCGCACGATGTGTATAATCTATTCGCGCGGTGATGGTTAATGTCAATGTCGTGTGATTTGTTTCGTGTAAACAATGCACTGACACACAACCCAATCGTAATGTCCGATACGTTTTGCATCCCCGCCTCGTTTTTTTGTCTTTATGGCTTTGACTGTTCAAACAAACATGATCACGTTGTGTCGATTCGATTACCTTTC
Source organism: Trissolcus basalis (assembly GCA_025266255.1). Taxonomy (NCBI): domain Eukaryota; kingdom Metazoa; phylum Arthropoda; class Insecta; order Hymenoptera; family Scelionidae; genus Trissolcus; species Trissolcus basalis. The sequence continues at coordinate 139,108 of JAAMPD010001167.1, read as the reverse complement.
ATCAACTATTCACTTTCATCGTCACAATTTGAATTGCCATCAAAAAAATAGATACATTTCATTAAAAGCATTGAAAATTGTATTTCCAGTTGTCGCTTAAAAAATGGACGAACAGGATAGACGAATTCCAAATTCAGCAATTTCGCTGGGCAATAAAAAACTTTGGATTGTTTGCGACGTTATGCTGTTTGAAACAGTGACTATCCTTGATCATTTGAATTAACATGGAATATACAGAACACATCTCTTGGAAATAACGACGAAAGTTTTCTGTGCATTATTTGCAGATGTAACTGCAGCGCGAATAAACGAAAAAGATCACATCTTAAATTGCGTTGAAAAATAGAGTACAGTGGGAAGAAACGTAGGAAGCTGCTAGCCAAAGTGCATCTTTGGATTCATTATTTGGTGCAACACTTTAATTCAAGATCACAACTTTTATCATGTTAAAATAATTCCTCGTGGTACTTTTTACTCCCACGAAAAGCCAGATTTATCGTTTCTAAAAACTTGATCAAAAAACTGCAAATTGTGGAAAGTAAAATTTAGTTTACACAATTGTTACATTTTGTAATTGTAATATTTTTGATTTATCGGAATGAAACTTCTGTTGTTTTGATAGTTTTATTAATCGCTATTTGCATCAACAGGTTATTGTTAATAAAATAATCGCTATGGCAATAAAGCTATCAGAGCGGCTTTATTCGAAACGAGCCCAAGCGGCCTTGAAAGAGTCCCAACCATGAACCCAATCGGAATGTAGCGTTGATGCTGGGCAGGAGCCAAATTAAGCATGTGCTTGCACGAGACAAAAAGTGTTTTTCCAACAAAATGACGTACAACAACAATCGCTGGCGACATGTGAAAAAGTTCACCAACTCTTTCTTCTTCCCCCGACTGCGTTTCCCGAAATTACGTTCGTCGCTGAAAAAAGTTACGGACGAACGCAAGCGTTTCACTTTTTATACGCATCCAAGTATTCTTGATAAAAATTCATGCAAAACTTTCAGCTATTTCATCCAGTGGAACTGCATCAAAAATTAATATAAGAAAACAAATACGAACAAAAAATTGTGCCAGTACTTGTTTTTTTTTTCTCTCTCACAGATGCCGGCTCATCCGGTTAAAAGTAAATGTTAATTTCCCTCTTGGCTGCACTTACACAATTCAAAAGCCTTAAAAATAAACGGTTTATAGTGTTGCATTCTGAATTAATTCTCCAGCAGATCTGCATTGCATTAAAGCGGCTTGGTAATCCGACTCCTCTTTCATTGAGATTCAAGCAGTGTAAACTTTAGTTATATTGTGGTTGGTTACACTCGATTGAAAATGATTAGAAATTTTCCAATAATCATTACCATTAAATCCGTTCAATATCAACGATGAAAATGCGATAAGTATACAGAAATTATGTACAAAAAATTTATTAAACATTTTATATTAAACTGTATAAAAAATGAGTTTACGAAAAGAAAGAATGTGTTACTTAAAATTGGGTCTTATGAAGTTGGAATGCTTTTTTTTAGAGTACGATGATAACAATCTCACGGCTTCTTAAGTCGGCCGAGGCAAGGGCCGAGCGTTGCGCATTGACAATGAACAACACGATCGTCGTGATGACGATTACAGTAAGTTGCTTGCCAAAAGTGTCCCCACCACTTGGGACGTCGCGCGTACTCGCGACCCGAGGGGGAGGTCGGGGAATTGTCTTATAAAGCTAAAATAAAAGCAAGAAACAAAGCAAGGGCCCTGGACGTGGCAAGCTCGTTTGATCTCGAGAGGGTGTTTTACGGTTGACAGTACGCGAAGGTGCACCGAACAGTTCAGGTACCTCAGGAACATTCTTATCATTAGTGTTTTCCAACCGCGGTGAAAGTGATAACGAACAAGTGACACGAGTGTAAACATAACGTCACCGAAGATAAGGATCCAGATCTGATCGAGTTATCGGAATTTGAATTTACGAATTTAATCCAAAGTTCGACAGTTTGGACATGTTTGGGATTAGTGATACAAAACAACTCGGAACATGTTTGCACTTGTTAACGAACATGTAAACAAGTTCGGATTTTGTTAGAGTGATTTTGTACATGGGTGCTAAACAAGTTGCAGCTCATTCGAACGAGTTCGAACAAGTTGAGGTTGTTTGAAGTAAAACGCAAGCACGGTCCGCGATAGTTTTGGCTCCTCTCTTTTTCTTGACAGATCTGGTCCATTTTTCGACGGGTAAAAGAATCGTCACGGCTAAGATTTGTCGGTCTGCGACATCCGCTCTCAAGTGAATTTAAAATCACGTTCCCGTTGCACACGAATTCTAGAGCAAATCCGTGGTAATTTGGACCCTCGTATAGGACGATTTCTCAAGTGATCATGACAGATTGATTTTCTTTGTGGGACATACGTAACCGAGATGTTTCTTACGGCTGCTCTCTCTCTCTCTCTCTCTTTCGATTTAGTGCACCGATGCAAGACCGACTTTCGGAGCCGGCCAATTCTTTTTCCGACGTACGCATTTATTTTCTGCTTTGGTAACAACGCGCTACGTGACCGGCCGACGCGATGAAATTGATCACGCGATCGGAATATCGATATCGCGACGTCTGATGGTCCCCGCGATTCGTTCTGATATTTCTTATCTGACTTTCCACTTACACCGGAAAACATATTCTTTTCTCCTTAAGAGAAGCTTGTATTCAAAGCTAAATATCCTCCTACAAGGATTTGAATAAAAACAAATGGAACTGATAACAAAAAAATTGTCCGCGAGATGAATTTCAAGTGGAAGAAAGTGGAATTAGTCAGACGAGATGATATTGCATGTTCGAAATTGGCGTACTTGGATAAAAAGAATGCGGTTGAGAAAAAGTGTATGATTTGTTGAGAGAAGAACGAGTACTCATTTTCAAAATACAGGAAACATCATGGCGGATGACGAAGGCGGTTGGATGTTGGATGAAACTCCTGCGGAAGGAGAGGCTGCACCTGCAGAAGGCGGAGAGGCTGCGCCCGCGGAAGGTGCAGAAGGTGAAGTGAGACCGTCTGCCGCCGGTGATCGTGTTAAAGCTGCTCCGCCGCATTACACCTACCACTGGGTTCGACCCCTTTTCCTCAACTACCGCTACATCTATGATTATAGGTCAGTTGAACTTACTGATGACGTTAAACCATCTTTTCAGTGCTTTATAAATGTTTCAATAATCCTCGAGAGTTGGCAAACTTTTTTTACGCTTCCTTTTTTTATTTTGATGTTTTCATTAGAGCTTAAGATCATTTTTCAAAAGATGAATGCTTTTGCTATGAATCCAGTTTAAAGATTACTTTTGTGCATCTTTTTATAAATCATTCTTCAATTCATTCAATTGAATGCGATTCGCTTTTTTTGGAAATATAATTTTCATTCTTTCATGAATGACAAATGGTATTTGAAATGGAAAATAATGTTTAAATTAAAATATAATATGAAAGGAATCTTCGGTATATCAAATTTTGTTATGAAAACAATATTTATTTCATGAGATGCTTGCAGTGAATATAATTTCGGATCATGTTAAGCTTACTGTTATGAGGTTTTAAGGAATTTCAGATATATTTGACCCAAATTTTTGGAATCGATAACCTCTTGTAACAACATGAATTCGTATAAAAAGTTTAGTGCAAAATGTTAAATTCGGATGAAAAATTTAGAATGAGATTTGCCTGCTTATCTGATAAATCGAAAAAATCTCAAATATATAAAAATAAAATATACAAGTATGTGTAAAAATATGTGATCTGATCGAATCAAACTGCATTTTTATAAATACACATGAAAATGCATTCTAGATGGACATTTTTATATTTCATAACTTGGTTGCTAACTTATCCAACAAGACCTTTGGAACTGTCAAACTATTTCTTAGAATATATCTCCAAATACGTCGAAACTGAAATGAATGAAATTCTGGAAAAAAGGGGAATAAATTTTTATTAAATTTTTCAAGTTTCCTTTTAACTTATGGCAAAAGTTCTAATGAAATTTTTTCTTCGACCATTCAAACGTTTTGTTCTAACATTCTTTCTTTTGAGTCAATTCAGCGCAATTTACTTTGTGACATTTCAGTAAAGATAATTTTGACTGATTTTTATTTTGCTTTCTTTTTTCCAGGCAAAACTATTATAATGATGTCATTGACTGGATGAACAAAAGGCAAAAGGGCCTTTACAGGGAAGAACCTAGAGCTCAGGAATGGGCCGAACGAGCTCTCAGAACTTATACACTGCACAACAAGAATCCCAGCGTGAAACGTTCCGCGGACATGCGAATAATTACAAAAATGCCACATACTCCTAGACATTACAGTTATCATACAAGAGCGTACTACAGTCTCAAGTATCAAAAAATACTTTGAGCTATTTGAACTGATATGACTGAGCTTACGTCTGCGAAACATTTGTCTTGCGTTTCATTTATAGATCAATTTATTCAAAGGAAAATAGATCACTCAAATCGAACAAGAACTTTGGTGAAAACAAAAATCGGAAACAAGAAAATAAAACTTTAAACAGAATTCGAACGCCAGTGGCTCTTCAAGCGAAAACTTTCGAATTTGAGATATCTATTTTTTCAACTTACTGCATACTCAAATTACACACCTATTCGAGCGCGAGAAATATTTTGTCGGTAGACTTTTTGTACATCGCATCACACTATGTTGTAAAGTCATTAAAAAAAATAAATTGACAAAAAATCAAACTAGAAAATGGTCTTTTCATTTTTTTTCGTACGATATTCTAAAATGAAATATCTACAGGGGGAGTGTAAAAAAGAACAACACCTTGAACGAGTATAATGCCAACACTTTAATGTAGCAATGAATTGCGCGACAAAACAAACAGTTCGTTTTGTATTCATAGTAAACAACTATTAATCGCTATCCTTAGTCGTAAGTACATGTTGGTAAGACGCAAAGCAAAATCGAAGTTCGAACACCTCATTTTCATATACACAAATATACGGGATTGATAAATATGTTACACAACGAACGCAACGCGAAAAACGCAGTGACTATAATTCATTTACAGATATACACTTACGCTGCAAAAGTATTTGTAATATCTTGTTAATTATAAATCTCGATGCACCTGCGATCACTTTTCTATAGTCGAAAGACAAGTGGTAGGATAATGCGTAAAGAGCAAAACATTTCCCCTAAACTTTTGAAACCGCAATTCAAAACATTTTCAATAAACAAATTTCAACTTCCATTTTTTCATCTAGAAATCGTAGATTTGTTTCTTTGTATTTCGAATGAAAGAAAACATTTTTTTATCGATTTTGATAAGAGTTCGGCGAAACTATTATAGTTGAAATTGCTATGAAACTTGAAGATGCACCATCGTGGATGAAACGACAGACGAAATGATGGAAAAGAAACGAAAACTTTATAACGCTAAAGTTGCGAGGGCGAGGTCGCGAGGTTATTTTAGAAGGTTCTACGTTTTTTTTTTTTTACTTTGATTAAGACGTTAGCTTGTGTTTGTTTAATTATTGTCTGATAAGTTTTACTGATTTTCAAGTTGGTGAGAACACTGAAATGAAACACAAACTGGAAGCTGGGGGTGGCTTGAAGCTGACTCGAGTTGTTTGTTCAATCGCTCGGAGAACAAAAGGATTAACGTAAACTTACCAATCTTGGGATGCATAATTTACATTCGGCGAACCATGAACGTTAAAAGAATTTGCTGGCTAATTCAGTGACAATTATTTTCAAGAACAAATAATTTCTACTGATTTGAATAAGCACTTCAAGTAATTCTAATCCGATTACACTTATTCCTGAGTAAAGTTTTGTGGTACACTACGAGTTTTTATTTTACTATCTTGTTTATGTTTGAATGTTTTTTGTTATTTTTCACAAAGTGCGACAAACCGCCCAGCAAACGCTTCATTCTAGCTACCCTCTGAGGGAGAAACCATTATTAACTGTGAGTTTCCTTGTGATAAGGAAGGTACTAATAAGCAGCTGGTCAAATTCAGCTGGTCAAAATTTGCATACATTTTGCAGATGCTGGTAGGCTGTGCATGGACTTTATGCTAATTAGGATGGCAAATATTGGTGTTCAAATGTTGTTCTGTAATCGGTTCGGAATTGATACACGCTTTGCGCAAACCTGATGCAAATTTTGAACAAACAAATGCCACAGGATTTATTTAACATCACAAAAATTGTACTTTGCGATGTACTGATTATCAGGGTAGAGGGTAAATGTTTAAGTTAATTATTGATTTAAACACAATTTATGGTCTTTTTTATTTTTAATTTTGTTACAACAAGTGGATATGTCCAGAGTGTTTCCTTATGATAATGATCGAATGATCACATGCAGAACCTGTTTGTGAGATGTTTGCCGGTATGAGAAAAGACTCGTGTTAGTTTACGAGATTTTCAGTTAGCAATCACGATCACGGTACAAACGAAACCACATGTCGTTCCGTCAATCGTGAACAAGTTCTGTTGATCAGACATAAATTTGGTTGCGACATATTGCTCCGTTTGGCAGACTCCGAGAAAAGCTGTGCGCTCGTGATTTTGTGTATGAATTCCAACTGAAAAAGATTGCGGATTGAAGGAGCATTAGGAAATGAAATTGAAATTGCGAAAAAGTGTGAAATAACTTGAGACTGAAGGTGGACAAAAAATAATCGATATTCATACTTACTATTCTAACTCTGATAGTTTGAGTATAGTTAAACTAGAGCGAGATTTATAATTTATGTACAAGTTTGAATTTGAAATCTTTTATTTGTTTCCGCGTCCGTCTATTTATCGATTAAAATTGTTCTCGCTTTGTACGTATTTGTTTTGGAAAGTAGGAAAAAGGTGTTTACGAATAGTGCATAGTCATAATTTTGTAGGTAACTCGAGAGATATTCAAGAATAAAACAACATGGAGTGTTATTTGGCCCACGGACAAATGGAAAGTAAAAATGCAATGAAAGTTAGCGAGAGGAGTCAGTTAGAATAGCAAACGGGTGTTTTTTTTATCATTCAGACAAAAATTTAAAAAAAGTCGCCAACTCCGTCAAGAAGAGAACTTTATTTTTCAGGTCCGTAATTAAGTATAAATATAGATTTGTTAAATGGTACACTAATATTCCAATATACACCATTATTACAATCATAAGAATCGGAACAATATTGTCGAAAAAAGTAAAACATTCCAGTGAACAACGTGTAATTGTAATATGCAATTCATTATTTGCACCACGACACCAATTATCAAGTTTATTTCTCATTCAACATCCACTCGACTTTATTTACGGTTTTCTGTTTTTCTGCATCGAGTACAATTCTGATCGACTTACAAATAATACAAATTAAGATCCATTTTTACAACTATTTTACACGTTTGACTTCGTCAGATTGATTTGATTATGATTTGATTTTTCAGCGCAAGAAAGTATTTGACTTATGGTGGAATAACTTGATTTGACGTTACCATTTGTGTTTGTACGGCAAACGAAATTCTACGCCTGCATCAAATGAGGAGGGGGGGGGGAGGAGTGCACCAATGATGTGTAAACTAAAATGGAATTGGAATTAAACTAAAATCATTCGAGCAAAAAACGGTATCGCTTGTGTTTGATAATTCGTTGCAATGAAAATGATAGCTGTTTTGAACGTTTTTCAATTATCTGAAAGCTCAGGCGAATGCAAGTTGATTTGATTTACGAATTTCGTTAGTAACAGATTCAATTGCGCCAAGCTTCTTGTCCGCTTTTTCTCATTTTATTTTTCCTCTGTTGAAAATCAATCAGATTCGTCGGAAAACAATGTACGTACACACGCATACAACTGTACACACCCGTAATCCAAAGATAATTTTTGTGTACCAAGTTTTCTTCTTTTTTTTATCAACAAGTATCCAAGTCTTGAAAACGTTTTGACTTTTTGTTGTTATTTTCGTGTTTAATTTCATTGTGCATCAGCTCTGAGATTTAGAGAGACAATATTGCCACACGTTTGACAGCTCTCCCGGGTTGCAACGCATCTTGACGACGACAGGACTCGCAATGTTAATTGACTGAATGATTTTCCAAAATTGTATACTTGCTTGAGAGAAAAATATAAAGGGCAAAGATGTTATCATAAATGTGTGCGCTGCAAATCCACCGGGGTCAGATTGAAACGTACCGAAAATTTTCGCGTGTCGAGGTGTAATTAAGCGAACTGCATCGATGTTCAGCAGTCGAAATACCGCGCCCATACTCCGACTCAACGAATAACCTGATTTTCACTCCTTTTCATCCGGTGGCACAAAACGGAACAATTACGCAAAGGCTAATTAAAATATACTCCAAAATTCAACACAGAGACTGTCGCGCAGAAACAATATTCCATAACTGAATTGCAGAGAATCGCTTTTTATGTATAAAAATATAGTTCTGGTCTCTCAGCGATCTCATAAGTCTACGTCGTCTCACTACGATAAGGAATGGTCGGATTATGATAACTCGTGATCTTTATATTTTTCTGTCATACAATCGCATTTACCACTCGAATTAAGTCACTGCCATCGTTATACTCGTGTCAAATATCGTTCCGGATATTTGTAGTTATTGCTGTATAGTAGGTTTCAAAGTATGACATTATGATTCGTCGCCATCATTGACTTATACCTAAAAAGTTTTGATCTAAGATAAAAATCTCTTATCAGGTTGTCCCGTCACTCTGGAAGCAACGGTGTCAGACTTATTTTAGGCCAGCAATATCTTGATCTGGAGGCCAAGCTTCGTCGTGACGGCACACCTGTTCGAGCAAGAGTTTTAAATTTGAACAAAGAATTTAAAGCGCTGTGTGGCGGCCCCGAATTCCTTTATACAGTACAATTCATAAAGTGAACTATTTCCGTTAAAATCCTGCATGTTATTCTTGATTTGTTTTTCTTTTAAAACGAGGTAAATGTTAAATTCCTTGATTACAACGCATAGTATCAACGTTTTATATAATGTCAAGCGAATCTGATAAAATTGGTAGTAATTAGTTTTGCGTATTCCTTAATTGTTAATGAGCCCGAGACGATTAGACGTTGATCTGAAGAAACACAGTTAAGTTAACGTCGACGCGCGGTAATCTCTAAAATGTCGAGCCACGAGTAATTCAAAAAAGTGACGATATATTACAAGAAACATTAAATAACTTTACTAAAAGCTACCACGCCGCGAACGGACATTCACGTTATTTGTTCTTATTTCTTTTTCCCTTTGTTTTTGTCTTCATCTTGCAAATTGTTCGTGCATGTCCACGCGCCAGGATTTAACATTAATACAAGTGTCACTCGCGTATCACACTTTAAAATGAAAGATAAAAATAGTTTCATATCTTTTTAAACCTATTTTTTTTCGCTATGGACATCATGCTCTTTTGTCATTTTATATTTATTCCTGCATTAGTTTATTGTATCATTTGGTCTCAATATTTAATCTCAACCCATTTTGAATTTTTTTTCCTGTAGAACGTTAATTTTTCTGCTTGATATATATGTATAATATAATATATTATATTCATAACCAATTTTCAACAACGAGTCGAGTGTTTTTTTTTCAATTGTCATCTTTAATGTTCTCCGAAACCATTCGCACGGACGCACACCGAAGGACACGCACTCACAAAAATAAACGTCTAAAATCGCACGCGCCGAACTATATAGTCTGATATCGTAAGTCACCCGTCTGACTTGATACGCGCTCTTATCCCGTCAGTCGATCATTCGTTCAGTCACAATTGATTTCTTATACATTCCTCTGAACGCAAATTCACAAATCGTCTCTACAAAATTGATCGACCAAAACCTGTACCCATAAAATTAACAGCAAAAATATATACACACATTTATTTTGGATCTCTGGAAATCAATTTACTTTCCCTTAAATGTTACAGAAAAATGTGAGCCTATCGATATTCGCGACTGACGAGATGAGATCGCATAGGCTTGTGCTCGCGAGCATCTGTTGAGCTGTCACCGCGTATCCGCAATAAGATTAGCAATACAAAATTGTGCTCATACAAATGTATACGTGGGTGCGCCATATGTCGTAGCGGGGGATGGGGGGTAGTCTTTATTGAGTATTTTGGATCAAACGACGCTTGTACTTTGTACGAAGTCAGAAATTCAAGGATTTTTTTTGCAAATCTTTACATTACATATTGTTTGTTTTCGAATATCAGGCATAAGTGCTGAAACCGGTCGAACCCACCGAGAACGATGAAATAAATTGAACAACGATTGAGACACAATTTGTTATCTTGCCTTTTTGTTTTATTTGCCTTTACATCAACCTCATGGACTATTCGTCATTCGTGTTTTTGTTTTGTATTATCGAAAACGCGGCAACAACGAGTTAATACATCAGACGAAAATGCGCATGTTTCGTCGTCGTTTTTTTTGAGCATCGTCGGTATCTACAATTCGGGACAAACAGTATTTTTCATGAACCAAGCGTTTCGCTAAGAACAATTCCCTAATAACATTCCCTAACGACATTTTTCACTTGTTTTCCTTATTTACACAACCATTTATAAATTAAAAACTAAAAGTCATATCAAAAATATAAATTATAAAGATCGAAACGAGGTCAAAGTTCAAATGGAGCAGAACTGGTGGTTAAAACCAACTCTCAAAAGACCTCGAGTAATGTTGTTTGTCAAGCTAGATTGAAACGACTGTGACACTAATGTTTGCCAGGGGAAACAGTTGCTCATGAAAAGACGTTTGTCCATCGTGTCTACGCAACACAAGTGGGACGTCTCGGGTCCTGAACGTAGAACAGTGATCAGGGTCCGAGACAGCCACGTAATTTTCACTTTGACAATAAATTAGAGACAGTAACAGGGTGGATGCATGCGCATTTCCAAGCGGTACAAAGTTTCTAATGGCATCGGTGTACCGAGCGACAACGCTGGCTTGCTGCGCTTCGCATTGTACAGGACCAACGTGGCTTTTGAGCGTCAGGCCTGGCTCGTACCTTGATACACATTGTCCTCTCACTGTTTTTGTTTCTACATGCACCCACGTATCGGTGGGAAGTTAGCGATGGGAAAGGCACGGGCCTCGTCTGGCGCTCGTTGGTCGGTCGTCTTCGGTAAATAAGACGGAGCGACTGGACTAGTCTTCTCGACTAGTTTGCGGTTTGCCCATGCGCCGTGAGCCCAGTGACCCTGGGCGCCCGTCGGAGTCCGGGCCAATTAATCCGCCGTTTGCGACCCGATCACACGTGCGAACCGCCGAAACGGCTTTGACCGAACCGTCAAAGGTCGTTTGCTTTTGATTCCCCTTCGATGACGTTCATGCTCTCATCCCACCATGGTTCAAAACGATGGCGAAATTCGAATGGTGTGCTCCCTTCTCATGCTGCGAACCTATGCAAGCCTCAAGATCGATGGTGCCTCTCTTCTTTAATTACAGAACGTGCTTTGCTGAAGGTGTGCTGCATGAGGGAAAAGAAAATGTAGCTTGCAAAAGAAAATTGCATCGTGAGAGAAAGAAAGTGACTTAAGTTAATAACGATTGAAGTACACGGTACATTTTGCTTTGCGTAAGATAAAAAAAAAGAAACACAGGCAGAATGAACTTCGCACAAGACTTTGGCACTGTACAAATAAAACGTCGACGTTGTCGTACACAAAACCAATGGCGTTTTGTTTTTATGTAAATAAATAATATAAAAAGCATTCAGCGTAGACGGCGGTTTTTTTTTCTCAGCTTTACTTTTACAGCGACGTGAAAATAAAATAAGTCGAATGGGCAAGATCGGTGCTCCGGGTGAAATCACACTTTTAAAATTCAAACGATAAATCAGAGGCGCTGATTCGAAAAAATTTGAAATTCTAAAACGAATTGTGAATAAATTTTTATTCTGAGAAGTGCAAATCAAGTCTTAAAAATTCAAGCGGATTAAATCGAGCTCAATTTTTTTTTCTACAATTCACTTGCAGCTGCCTCACCGAAATTACAGCTTTTTGCATCAGCCCAAAAACACGTCAAGCAGTTCCTTTGAACTGAAACAACGGTTTGATGTATTTTTCATGTTACGAGAAAAAACGCAAAAGTGATTTCGATCAATCCCCTTGATTAATAATAACGCATCAGCTTCAATTATAACTAACTGAATTGTCAAATATTTATCAAATCGTGAGGTGCGTATTGTCCGTTATAATCAAGTTAATTTGATCTCAAATATCATTTTTGTTTCGTAAAAGTTAAAAAGAATGTTTTAATTCAATGACAACAATGTCGCTTCGAAAAAATGTAACTCAATTATAGCGGCGCTTTCATTAATTATGAAACCATTTTTATAGCGTTCGAGCGTGAGAAAATTGTCACAAATTAAAATAAAATTTGTAAAAAAAAAAATTAGCATGTAAAAAGAAGTTCACAATGTCGTAAAAACAAACAAAAATGATAGAGACAAAATGTGAAAACGAAAAGGCATCGAGAGATTGAATTAATCGCAAACGAGCGTTCGATCAGCTCCGTCAAAACATTGTGATTGAATCGGGCATTGTTTCGTCCGAGCCTTGGTCGTGAAATTGAGCCGGCCACCGATCCAGTATTGCTCACGGCTTCATTTCGTTTGGCAGCCCAGAGTCTCACTGAGTTTGTGCGCTTGGATCGCACTGCAACAGTCGCACTATAGACGGATCGTTTTTCGCGCCCTCGATGAACTCCTCCAGCGACAATTTGCCGTCCTTGTTTTTGTCCATCTGCCGGAATATTTTGTCAGTCCGCTTCTCCGGGGTGGACTCGTCTTCCGGCATCTTCATCACCGTTCCGACCATTTTATAAATGGCCTGCAAACCAAAAACGAATTTCCACCTCGAATAAATCAAAATTAAAACAACAAAAACAAACAATTAGTTTTGACACATCAGAAACAATTAAATTAAGACACAAATTTGGATTAAAACTTAATGATGTTAAAAAAAGGAAAACAATTTTGTTTGTTTTTTTAACAAACTCATCTTCAGGTAACAAATTCTGATCAGCTCGCCACAAAGGCTGGAATTCTTAATGAACTCAATTAAGTCAGGCAGACCCAGTTTGCATAAACAACCAGCAATGCCGAATTTCTATTCTGCACTCAGCATTACAAAACCTTATAAGAAAATTTGATTCGGTGTTCGGTTAGCGTCTCGCGTGAATAAAAACCGTGCCATTACCAATACAGGACTTGCAATCAATTTAATCAAACAGACGACCGCTCCCGTGTATTTTGCATTAAGGAAACTTTAGAAAGAATAAGAAAGCTCGAGAAAGAGAGAGAGAGAGAACAGAAATGGAACTCTTCCCTTGTTTGAACGCGAGATGAAAGAGTAGCGAGTTTCGCACTTGGCCCAAAGCGCTCCTTTCAGAGGTCGAGCTCGATGTTAATCACTTTTTCTTTTGACCCAGCTTGGGCTGATTATTTTTGCAAGACTGATTAACGATGTTTAACAATTAAAATGAACGTTCAAGAGAAAAAAAAAAATTTTTTCAATCGTTGTAATAAGAAAAATTGATTGGTCTAGATGAGGGGCGTTTTGTGTTAAAGGTAAAGAAAAAATGTGAACTCACCGAGACTATTTCAAGCATTTCTTGCCGTGAGATATAGCCGTTGCCATCAAGATCGTACATGCTGAAGGCCCACTTGAGTTTCTGCTCCACTTTGCCTCGGGAAGTGACGCTCAGAGCACAGAGAAACTCCCGGAAGTCGATCGTGCCATCCCCGTTAGCGTCGAACGTTCTAAAGACGTGTTCTGCAAACTGATTACGCACGAAGCGAAAAGCAGTGAGTCAACGTGTGTTGTGATAACGCGCCCTCTATTTACGCTGCAAAATATTGCACGCAAACGTGGCTCTATGTCGCGGTCTCATGAAGTTGTCAACAGCCGCAATGAAATGTGCGATTTGTGCTGATCGACGCAATTCGACAAGCTTGATAAGACTTTTCGTGTAACACTTTTGGCATAAAAAATCAGTGACCGTGTTGTAAATTTTATCGCCTTGTAAAACGTGGCATAAGATTGTCAATATTTGATGAACATTGAAAACTGCAATTTTGTTTGGTAATTTGATTCGAACAAAAGTTAACACAAGTTGAACGATTTTGATGGAAGTAAGTTGGTTAATTCCTTTACTTTCTGCTGATGAACGAGAAAATAAAATTTCTTACCCCGATGATTCTTGCTGAATAAATCATTCGTCAAAGGCATTACTCGGAGTTGCATTGCAAAACTTGATATAAATTGTAGTTTCTACTTTGAAATATATACGACTGCTTGCAAAGTTGTCAAAAGTGTTGAATTTGATGAATGTAAGTAACTTTGAAGCTGAAGATTTAGTGACGACAATTTAAAGTTAAAAGAAAACATTACACCGGTGTGAAATCAAGTATTGATTTTTTCATTAGTCAGCAATTTCATAAATAAATTTTTTTTCACTATGTTGATTTGCAGTTAATTCTTAAAGTGTAATCTGGTCGTGAAAAAGGTCGCGCCTCAGTTTCTGGCCTACTTGCGACCTATCAGCTCTCTAGTTAGCGACCGAGTAAAGCCCACTTTGCGTTTCTCTTGCACCCCCCTGCCCTGTTTTTTCCTCTCCGTTCGTTCATTCTGTTTCGTGATATAATGAGACCTCCCGAAGGCTGCAATTACGCGTCGCCAACAAACTGCCGAAGTGCACGTGAAAATGTGGGTTTTTACCACTCAGTTTGGATTTGCATATTCTGGACGCGTTACGACGAGAATCCACGCAAAGGATTTGAGATCTCTAATTGTTCCTTTTAATTATTCAATTTTTCTCAGTCGTCGTAGTTTTGTTTGTCCTAACTGATGATGGTCAGGTTAAATAAAATAATCGATTTTAAAGTGACTCTCATCCCTCTAATTGAAATCGAAATGTTTATTCACCGTTCGATTATAAAGAGGTTTAATTTCAACGTCAAAATTGCAGTTCAAGTTTTTTTACATCACATTCGCAAGTCAAAGTGAAAAATTATTGAGTACCTGAAACGTTTAAAATGCGAAAAGTTATTTAATACATGATTTGTCACTGATTTTAAACTCCGTCGTGTTTAAATATGCACTGATTGAAAAAGATATTCGTGATTTAAAAGAGCAGAGTGTATTTTGTACTTTGAAAAATAGTAGGAAAGTTAAATTTACTGATTGTACTTTATCTCAAATTTAATAATATATATTTAAAATGAAAAATAAACGGCACAAAAGTTTTTCAGTAAATTTCACTTTATCAAAAAAAAAAAAAAAAAAAAAAATTTTAAAAAAAAAA